>AWOL01S0012564.1:68015-112353 GCA_000715115.1 Nicotiana otophora
TCACAACAATACCAAATCCTAAGGAAAATTTCCCCCACACAAGGTTAGACAAGTCACTTACCTCAAACCACACTAAATCAATCAACTAGAAGGCCTTTCCCTCGATTTTTCAACTTCGAACGACTCTAATCTAGCCAAAACAAATTTCATACTATAAATATAACTATAGAAAACTAATTTAAATAATGAAATTACGATCTTAGCAAAGAATTAAAATTTCATCCCAAAACATCACCTCGGGCCCGCGTCTCAAAACCCAACCAAAATTACAAAAAATCGAACTCCCATTCGATTTCGAGTCCAACCATACAAATATTATTCAAATCCGACTTCATTTCGCCTTTCAAAACTCAAAAATTTAGCCTAAGAAGTTTTATCAATTTTTCCAAACTTTTCCAACTCAAATCCCTAATTACATGATAAAATCAATAATGATATATTAGAGAAATTTAATCAAAATCAAGTTAAGAACTCTTACCCCAACAATCCCTCTGAAAACCCCTTGAAATATCGCCTCAAACCGAGCTATCTAAGTCCAAATCGTGAAATATGAAATAAACCCTCGATTTCAAACTTAAGTTTGGTTGCCCAATTATTTAAACATCGCGATCGCAGAATATCCTTCGCCCTCGCGAAGAAGAAAACAAGGCTGACTCCATAATGGCCTTTGCGAACACGGTTGACTCAACGCGAACACGGTTAAATGATACCCAGACCTACGCGATTGCAAAGCACAACTTCGCGTGACCGTGCTGCCTCACTTCCTTGTACACGAACACGATCTTCTCTATGCGTTCGCGAAGCACAAGCTTTACCAATACCACGATCGCGACTTCTCTCTGCAAACGAGAAGAATAAAACACAATATACCACAAAAAACCCTTCGCGATCGCGGACCAAAACTCGCGATCGCATTGAAGTAAACCAGACCTGACAAAACCAGCAACTTCAGTTATTCCTAAATGATCCGAAATGCGCCGAACAAGGTCTGAATTACACCCGAGGCCCCGGGGACCTCAACTAAGCATACCAACAAGTCCTTAAACATCATACGAACACACTCGAAGCGTTAAATCACATCAAACGACACTAGAATCACGAATCGCGCATCAAATATAGCCTAAGAACTTATGAACTTCCGAATTCCAAAACCAACGTCGATTCATACCAAAACAACTCCGATTGACCCCAAATTTTGCATACAAGTCATAATTGACATTACAAACCTATTCCAACTTCCAGAATCGGGATCCGACTCCGATATCAATAAAGTTCACTTCCGGTCAAACTTTCCAAAATCTTCCAACTTTCACCAATTTACGCTGATACGACCTACGGACCTCCAAATCAACATCTGGACACGCTCCAAAGACCAAATTCACCCTACGCAGCTATTGAAACTATCCAAACTCGATTCTAGAGTCATCTTCACATAAGTCAAACTACGGTCAACTCCTACGACTTAACTTCTAACTTAGGGACTATGTGGTCCGTATCACTTCGAAACTCTCCCGAACCTAACACCAAGAACCCCCGCAAGTCACTTAACCACAATCTAATATAGAGGAAGCATAATTTAAGGTATAGGGGATAAAATACTCAAAACAACTGACCGGGTCATTACATCCTCCCCCTCTTAAAACAAACGTTCGTCCTCAAACTAGTATAGAGACATACCTGAAGTGGTGAAAAGATGAGGATAAGGGCTACACATATCATGCTCGGTCTCCCACTGAACCTTTACTGAAGCAATGTTCTTCGACCTCAACTTTCAAACTTGCCTATCTAAAATAGCCACCGGCTCCTCAACATAAGATAGATCCTTATCCAACTGGACTGAGCTGAAGTCTAACACATGAGACGGATAGCCATGATACTTACGGAGCATAGAATCATGAAACACTGGATGAACTGCAGCTAGACTAGGTGGTAGTGCAAGCCTGTAGGCCACCTCTCTAATCCTCTCAAGTATCTCAAATGGTTGGATATACCCAGGGCTCAACTTGCCCTTCTTCTCAAACCTCATCACCCTTCATGGGCGAAATTCGGAGCAAGACCCGCTCCCCAACCATGAATGCAACGTCGCAAACCTTTTGATCTGTATAACTCTTCTGTCTAGATTGGGCTGAATGAAGTCGATCCTAAATCAATTTAACCTTTTTCAAAGCATCCTGAACCAAGTTTGTACCCTAATAGTCTAGCCTCGTCCTGCTCAAACCAATCCATCGGGGACTGACACCGTCTACAATACAAAGTCTCATATGGGGCCATCTGAATGCTCGACTAATAGTTATTGTTGTAGGCAAATTCCACAAGTGGAAAGAACTGATCCCAAGAACCCCCAAACTCCATCACACATGCACAGAGCATATCCTCCAAAATCTGAATAGTGCGCTCGGCCTGCCGTTCGTCTGAGGGTGAAATGATGTGCTCAACTCAACCCGAGAACCTAACTCATGTTGTACTGCTCTCCAGAACTACGATGTAAACTGCGTACCCCGGTCAGAGATGATGGATACCGGCATGCCATGAAGCCTGAAAATCTCGCGAATATAAACTCGAGCCAGATGCTTAGAAGAATAAGTAGTCACCATTGGAATGAAATGAGCCGACTTGGTCAACCTATCCAAAATCACCCAAACTGCATCGAACTTCCTCTGAATCTGTGGGAGCCTAACAATAAAATCCATAGTAATCCGCTTCCATTTCTACTCTGGAATCTCTAGCTTCTGAAGCAATCCACCATGACGATGATGCTCATACTTCACTTGGTGACAATGTAGGCACCAAGCTACATACTCTACTATGTCATTCATCCTCCTCCACCAATAATGTTGCCTCAGGTCCTGATACATCTTCGTGGCACCTGGATGAATGGAGTACCGCGAACTATGAGCCTCCTGGAGAATCAACTCACGCAAACCATCTACATTGGGCACACATAGCCTTCCATGCATCTGTAATACACGTCATCTCCAATAGTGATCTCATTGGCATCACCGTGCTGAACCATGTCCTTAAGGACAAACAGATGGGGTTCGTCATACTGACGCTCTCTGATACGATCATGAAGAGAAGACCGAGAAACCATACAAGAAAAAACTTGACTCGGCTTAGAAACATCCAATCTGACAAACTGGTTGGACAAGGCCTGAACATCCCTACTAATGGCCTCTCTGCTACTGGTAGATATGCTAAACTGCCCAAACTCTCCGGCCTTGCGACTCAAGGCATCGGCCACCACATTGGCCTTCCCGGGATGATATAGAATGGTGATATCATAGTCCTTAAGCAACTCTAACCACCTCCGCTAATGCAAGTTAAGATCCTTTTATTTGAACAGATGCTGTAAACTCTGGTGGTCGGTGTAGATCTCACAGGGGACACCGTACAAATAGTGCCGCCAAATCTTCAAGGCATGAACAATAGCTGCTAACTCAAGGTTATGGACAAGATAGTTCTTCTCACGCACCTTCAGCTGTCTAGATGCATAGGCAATCACCCTATCGTCCTGCATTAAAACTGCGTCGAGACCAATACGCGACGCATCACAATACACAATATATGACCCCGAACCTGTAGGCAATACCAACACTGGGGCTGTAATCAAAACAGACTTGAGCTTTTGAAAGCTCTCCTCACACTCATCGGTCCACCTGAACGGAGTACCCTTCTGGGTTAACCTAGTCATAGGTGCAGCAATAGACGAGAAACCCTCTACAAGTTGACGGTAATACCCCGCCAAACCAAGAAAACTCCTGATCTCCGTAGCTGAAGATAGTACGGGCCAACTCTATACTACTTCAATCTTCTTCGGATCCACCTTGTTCCCCTCACTCGACACCACATGACCCAAAAATGCTACCGAACAAGCCAGAATTCACACTTTGAAAATTTTGTATATAACTTCTTTTCTCTCAAGGTCTGGAACACAGTCCTCAAGTGCTGCTCATGATCCTCCCGGCTTCGAGAGTACAACAAAATGTCGTCAATAAACACAATGATGAATGAGTCAAGATAGGGTTGAAATACATTGTTCATCAAGTGCATGAATGTTGTTGGGGAATTAGTCAGCCCAAAAGACATACACAAGGAACTCATAATGACCATACCGAGTCTTGAAGGCAGTCTTCGAGATATCTGGCTCTCGAATATTCAACTGATGATAGCCTGAACACAAGTCAATCTTAGAGAACACTCTAGCACCCTGTAGCTGATCAAATACGTCATCAATACGTGGAAATGGATACATGTTCTTCACTGTAACCATGTTCAACTGGAGATAATCAATACATATACGCATAGAACCATCCTTCTTCTTTACAAATAAGACTGGAGCACCCCAAGACGACATACTGGGCGAATGAAGCCTTTATCAAGAAACTCTTTCAACTGCTCCTTTAACACTTTCAACTCTGTTGGGGCCATAATAGGGTAGAATAGAAATGGGCTGAGTGCCCGGTAACAAATCAATGCCAAAATTGACATCCCTATCGGGTGACATTCCCGGAAGATCCGCTGGAAATATATCTAGATAATCCCTCACTACCGAAATTGATTCCACAGTAGGAGTATCAACACTGACATCCCCCACGAAGGCTAGATAAGCATTACACCCATTCTCAACCAAACATTGAGCCTTCAGAAATGAGATAACCCTGCTAGGAACATAATCTAAAGTACCTCTCTACTTTAATCGTGGTAATCCTGGCACAACGAGCGTCACGGTCTTGGCATGGCAATCGAGAATAGAATGATAAAATGACAACCAGTCCATGCCTAAAATAATATCAAAATCTACCATACTAAGCAACAATAGATCGACTCTGGTCTCAAAACTACCAAGAACAACTAAGCACGATCGATATACATGGTCAACAACAATAGAATCTCCCACATGTGTGAACACATAAACAGGAGAACTCAAGGAATCATGGGATACACCCAAATATGGAGCAAAATAAGATGACACATAGGAATAAGTGGAGCCTCAATCAAATAAGACTGATGCATTTCTATGACAGATCGGAACAATACTTGTGATGACCGAGTCGGATGCATCTGCCTCCGTCCTAGCAGGAAGAGCATAATATCTGGCCTAGCCTCCCCCTCTAGGATGACCTTTACATATTCAACCTCCACCTCTAGCTGGTTGTGTAGGTGGAGTGGCAACTGGTGCGATAGCCATGGCCTGAGGACCCAATGGAATACATGGAGCCTAAGTAGTCGGTGGAGGTGCACCCCTCATGAATCTGGGCAATCCTTCACCATATGACGAGTGTCACCATACTCAAAATAAGCTCTCGGAGGATGTGGTTGTTGTGGCTGGCTGTGGCCTGATCGTTTGGACTAACCACTCAAGTAACCCCGTGCAGGAGTTGCACTGGACAATGGTAGTGCATAATAGAGAGCCTGAAGCCTAGGAGTGGCCGGAATATTGCTGGAGGCTGGAAGTGTTGAATGAACAGGGCAGCTCACATAGCCCCTACCATGACGAGCTGCAACTAGGGCACAGGAACTACGATATGTGCCAAACTCTTGAGGCCTTTTGGCCTCCCTCTCCTCTCTCTCTCTCTCTCCCGACTCCACATACCCTCCAATATCCTAGTGATCCCTACTACCTACTGGTACGCGATGTCCATCTCCATCTCTCAGTACATGATACATCTGATATCGGGGTTGATCCCCTCGATAAATCGACATACTCGCTCTCTAACAGTAGCAACTAAGGTTGGTGCATGCCTAGCCAAATCACTGATCTGGACCGCATATTCTTACATGGTCATAGAACCCTGACGCAATTGCTGAAACTCTGCATGTCATACGTCTCTAAGACACTGGGAAACAAACTCCCTCAAGAACATATCTAAGAATGGAGCCCAAGTGAGGGATGCTACGTCATCCGGACTAACCAACTCATATGCTCGCCACTACCGATAAGTCGTTCCTTAAGCTGGAACGGAGTAAAAACAACCCCATTATACTCCACAATACCCATAGTATGAAGCATACTGTGTCACTCCTCAAGAAAATCCTGGGCATCCTCTGATGCCAACCCGTTGAAAGTAGGAGGGTGGTACTTCTTGTACCTCTCGAGCCTGAGTTGCTCCCCCTCAGAAACTGCAGCCCTAACCTCGGGCTGAACTGGGGTTGCCGGATGTACTGGTATGACCTCTGGGACCTTATCAACCTGAACTCGCTACTCTGGGGTACGGGCCCCAGGAGTCTGTGCTCATCCTCCAGCCTGAGATATGGCAGGAGCAAGTGGGATCAACCCTGCCTGAGCTAAAGTGCCGAACATGCTCAAAAACTGGGTGAGAGTCTCCTGGAGTGCTGGTGCGGTAACAGGCGTCTTAGGTGCCTGCTGGAGATACTGGTGGCTCCTTTGTAGCAGCTCGTACATGTTCTCTGGCTACATTATGTGAACGTCCTCGGCCTCTACCTCGGCCTCTCGCAGCTCTAGCAGTGGGCGCGGGTGTCTGGTCATCTGATCCAGCAGTACGTGTCCTCACCTTCTGTGAGAGAATACAAAGACAGAAATTCAAAATCCGAAGTAAACAAATTCACACAATAAGGAATCAAAGAAGTGAAGCTTTTCGTAACAGTTCCATAGCCTCCCGAAGATAAGTACATACGTCTCTGTATCGATCCGCGAGACTCTACTAAACCTGCTTGTGACCCATAATACCTATAAACCTAGAGCTTTGATACCAACTTGTCACGACTCCAAATTCCCTCTGTAGAATGTCATGACGGCACCTAGTCTCTAAGACTAGGTAAGCCTAAGAACAGGCAGAAACATCAAATAAAATATAAAATTTCAAACTCCAACAATTTCATAAATAGAAACTATAAACTCAATGTGTACAACTCCCCAAAACCTAGTGAGATATAAGTCACAAGCTCTAGATACAGTGCTGAATAATCCTATACATCACTATCTATAAAAGTGTAAAGAAATGAGGAATAACAGGACAAAAGGGGACTCCGAGGCCTGTGGACGCGGGCGGGTGTACCTTGAAGCCTCCAAAAACAAGCTCAGCACACTAGTACCCGGACTGATAAGATGTACCTAGATCTGCATAAAATATGTGCAGAAGCACAGTATGAGTATACCACAATGGTACCCAGTAAGTGCCAAGCCTAACCTCGATTAGGTAGTGACGAGGTCACGTCAAGGCATTAATGGAGATAATAAGAAACTAGACAAAAGACATAACGACATAATGATAATGACAAAGGAACTGAAACAATAAAGAATTTACGGAAAATTAGCAACATATAATCAAGGTGGTTAATACAACACGAAAGGAAAACAAGGATTTTACATGTTAAGGAAACAACAACCAAAACAAATACAACAAATAGAGAAATATCAACATGGGGCCCTACCAAGGTACCACTTCGTACTCCCAAATCATAAAGTAACTCATAGTCTTTCTTTATATCATCGCGGGAGCCTTTACATTTAGTTTTAAAAATTATTTTCCTGAAATAGTACCTCGTATATTAGCCCACCTTATCACACTGCATGACTTCTAGTAGTTCCCCTGCAAGCCACGCATATCAACCCCACCTTATCTCACCGCATGCGTTTTAACACCCAGACCTTATACCACTATATGCGTATCAATAATAACAACGACACGGCAGAAACCTCGTACAAATAGTAACAATAGCACAGCAGAAACCTCGTGTGAACAACCAAACAATCCTCTCAACAATAACACAAATGCCAAAACATAAAAAATCAATAAAATAATATTTCACAACTTACACTTTGCCTCAATAGAAACCACGGCCTTTGCAACTCAACATCAAACTCAACAGCAAGATATTTCGAGGATAGCAAATTTCAAGTAAAGAATTCCACAGTTAAATAATGAATATGGAATTAAGAAAGCAAGTAATTCAACTAAACATGTAGTATAAGTTGCAAATAAGAGATAAGAGAAGTAGACATGTGAAATTAGACTAAACATGTTGACTATAGCATGCTAAAGTAACTTAATTAAACCATGGAAAGAAACTACATAGATAAAACCGAAACTTCAACATTTAGCCCGTGTACACACTCGTCACCCTGCGTACACAACCTCCACATATCACAATTGTCACAACAATACCAAATCATAAGGGGAATTTCCCCCACACAAGGTTAGACAAGTCACTTACTTCAAACCACGCTAAATCAATCAACTAGAAGGTCTTTTCCTCAATTTTCCAACTCCGAACAACTCGAATCTAGCCAAAACAAATTTAATACTATAAATATAACTAGTAAACTAATTTAAATATTGAAATTATGATCTTAGTAAAGAATTGAAAGATCGCCCCAAAAAGTCACCCCAGGCCCGCGTCTCGGAACCTGACCAAAATTACAAAAACCGAACACCCATTTGATGTTGAGTCCAACCATACAAGAATTATTCAAATACGACCTCATGTCACCTTTCAAAACTCAAAAATTTAGCCTAAGAAGTTTTATCACTTTTCCCCAATTTTTCCAACTCAAATCCCTAATTACATGATAAAATCAATGATAGATTAGTGGAATTTAATCAAAATTGAGTTAAGAACTCTTACCCCAACAATCCCTCTAAAAGTACCTCGAAATATCGCCTCAAACCGAGCTCTCTAAGTCTAAACTGTGAAATATGAAATAAACCTACGATTTCAAACTTAAGTTCTGCTGCCCAATTATTTACACATCGCGATCGCGGAATATCCTTCACGATCGTGAAGAAGAAAACAAGTCTGCCCCCAAAATGGCCTTCGTGAACGCGGTTGACTCCACGCGAACGCGGATAAATGATACCCAGACCTACGCGATCGCGAATGTTCCCACGTGATCGTGAAGCACAACTTCGCGTGACCTTGTTGCCTCACTTCTTTGTACGCGAATGCGATCCTCTTTACGCGTTCGCAAAGCACAAACTTTACCACTGCCACGATCGCGACCCTCTCTCTGTGAACATGTAGAGTAAAAACCAACAGACCACAAAAACCCCTTCGCAATCGCTTTGAAGGAAACCGGACCTGAGAAAACCAGCAACTTCAGTTATTCCTAAAGGATCTGAAATGCGCCGAACAAGGTCCGAATTACACCCGAGGCCCCCTGGACCTCAACCAAGCATACCAATAAGTCCTAAAATATCATATGAATACGCTCAAAGCGTCAAATCACATCAAACAACACTAGAATCACGAATCATGAATCGATTCAAGCCTAAGAACTTATGAACTTTCGAATTCCGAAACCAATGTCGTTTCATACCAAAACAACTTCGATTGACACCAAATTTTGCACATAAGTCATAATTGACACTACGGACCTATTCTAACTTCTGAAATCGGGATACGACCTCGATATCAATAAAGCCAACTCTCGGTCAAACTTTCCAAAATCTTCCAACTTTTCAACTTTCGCCAATTTACATCGAAATGACCTACGAATCTCCAAATAAATATCCGGACATGCTACTAAGAAAAAAATCACACTAAGGAGTTATTGGAACTATCAAAACTCCATTGTGGAGTCATCTTAACACAAGTTAAACTACGGTCAACTCCTACGACTTAAACTTCCAACTTAGGGACTATGTGTCCCATATCACTCTGAAACTCTACCGAACCTGACACCAAGCACCCTGAAAAGTCACGTAACCACAATCTAATATAGAGGAATCATAATTTAAGGGATCGGGGCTAAAATACTCAAAACGACTGGTCGGGTCGTTATAAATACCCTGCTAACCCCAAGAAACTCCTGATCTCGGTTGCTGTGAAAGGACGAGGCCAACCCTGGATTGCCTCAATCTTCCTGGGATCCACCTTAATGCCCTCACTTGATACAACATGCCCCAAGAAAGCCACAGAATCCAACTAGAACTCACACTTGGAGAATTTAGCATAAAGTTTTTGTTCCCGCAAGGTCTGAAGCACTTATCTCAAATGTTGCTCGTGCTCCTCCATACTACGCGAGTTGATCAATATCTCATCAATGAAGACAATGAAAAATGAATAAAGATACGGCATTAACACTCGGTTCATCAAATCCATAAACGTCTCCAGGGCATTAGTCAAGCGGAAGGACATCAATAAAAACTCATAGTGGCCATATCTCGTCCGGAAAGTCGTCTTCGAAATATCCGAAGCACGAATCTTCAGCTGGTGATACCCAGATCTCAAGTCGATCTTAGAGAATACCCTGGCACTCTACAACTGGTTAAACAAATCATCAATGTGCGGCAACATGTACTTATTCTTGATGGTGACCTTGTTCAACTGGCGGTAATCAATGCACATCCACATACTCCCGTCCTTCTTCACAAACAATACCGGTGCGCCCCAAGACGACACACTAGGTCTAATGAACCCCTTCTCAAGCAACTCTTGAAGCTGCTCCTTTAACTCTCTAATATCCTTGAGAGTCATACGATAAGGGGAGGTAGAAATAGGTTGGGTGCCTAGGACCAAATCAATGCCAAAGTCAATATCCCGATTTGACGTCATACCTGGTAGACCAGCAGGAAATACATTAAAAAGCTCTCGTACCACCGGCACTGAATCTAATGTGGGAGTCTCTGCAGTAGTATCCTGAACAAAATATAAGTAGGCCAAACACCCCTTCTCAACCATATGTCGAGCCTTCAAGAAAGAAATAACGCGATTGGAAATACTGATAGACGAACCCCTCCACTCTAATCTGGGCAACTCAGGCATCGCCAAGGTAACAGTCTTGGCATAACAATCAAGAATGGCATGGCATGGGGACAACCAGTCCATGTCCAAGATAACCTCGAAATCAACCATATCGAGCAATAGAAGATCTGCTCGGGTCTCATACCCACAGAAAGTCACTACACAGGACCGGTAGACCCAATCCACAACAACAAAACACCCACTGGTGTGGACACATATACAGGAACGTCGAAGGACTCGTGGGACACATCCAATGAGGATCAAATAGAGAATAAACATAGGAGTAAGCAGACCCCGATTCAAATAATACCGAGGCATCCCTCCGGCAAATAGAAATAGTACATGTGATCACTGCATCAGAGGCGATTGCCTCTGGCCTGGAGGGGATAGCGTAGAATCTATTCGGAGTGCCACCTAACTAGCCTCCACCTCTAGGACGACCCCAATCCGCCTGCCCTCCGCCTCTGTCCTGGCGGGCGACGTGGTAGCTGGTGCGGTAAGCATGGACCGATAGTCCTGCTGCTCGGCCTTGCCCTGAAGTCTGGGACAAAACCTCTTCACGTGGTCGAGATCCCCACACTCGAAACAAACCCTTGGAACAGTGGACTGCTGACCTAAAGTCTGACCCTGATGGACTGAATACCCACTGGAGGATCCCTGAATAGTTGGCGAGCGGTAAGTACTCTCTGGAATGGCAGCGAAATAGGGTCATGCTGGAGTACTCCGAGAAGATGGTGGTACTGACTGCATGGGCCTACTGGGCTGACCCCTCATGAATTAACCTCTACCCCCAGGTGGGGTGCCATTGAATCCCCCAAACTGTCAGGGCTGCTTGTCCATCATCACAAACTCTCCATTGCAGTTGTGAATACGCTCGATTTTCCGATCTATATACATAACCTGAAGAAACGAAGTCCCCATATCTGCCTCACGGGCCATAGGTACCTGAATCTCAGGGTGCAGACCTGCTATGAACCTCCGCACCCACTCTACGTCTGTTGGGAGTATGATAGATGCATGGCGAGACAAGTCAGTGAACCTCGCCTCATAGTCGGTGACAGATATGTGACCCTGATAGAGTCGCTCAAACTGACCCCGAAGCTCCTCTCTCTCATAAGGTGGTATGTACTTCTCCAAGAACAGATGTGCAAACTAATCTCAAGTGAAAAGAGGTGAACCTGCTGGCCTGCTATGAAGGTAAGCTTGCCACCATCTGCGGGCCTTCTCCTCAAGCTTAAAAATGGTGAAGTCCACCCGGTTGGACTCTAATATCCCCATGTTTCAGAGCCTATCCTTGCACCGGTCAATGAAATCCTGGGGGACCTTTGACCGCTCACCCCCAAAGTTAGGGGGGCGAAGTCTAGTCCATTTGTCCAACCGCTTCTGCTAATTAATGGTGGCGACTGGTACATCCTCTGACATAGCTGCTATAATAGGCTGGGCTCCACCCGCAGGTAGTGCACCTAGGGTTTGATAAACGACAGTGGTATGCCCTGAAGCCTGAGCGGTAGGGGTCTGGGCTCCCCGTCCCATCTAAGATGTGGCAGGGTCTGCTGGAAATACACTAGGCTACGTCATAGAGTCCATGAACCGCAGCATACGACCCATAACCTCCTAGAATCCTAGCGCAATCATGAAATTTGTTGGGTCTAGCACAACTGTATATGCCTCATCCTGCTCCTCAACAACAGGATCCTCCACTGGATCTGCTGGTGGTACAACAGGAGCAACCCTGGGGCGCCCTCGTCCTCTAACTGGAGTTGGAGCCCTCCCCCGGCCTCTACCTCGGCCTCTAGTAACGGGGGGAGCAGCCATTCTACCTCCTAGCACATCTTCCACGCGCATTATCATTATCTGTGAGAGATCAATAGCCTATAGCCTATAGCCTCTCGAAGATAAGTACGGACGTCTCCATATCGATCCGCAATACTCTATTAGGCCTGCTCATGACCCATAAGAATAGTGGTACTCAGTACTGTCGAGGCGAACAAACCGATCCCATAAGAATAGTGTTATAATCATACTGGCGAGGCGAACGACCTGATCCCATAAGAGTGGTGTTATCATAGTGTCAAGGCAAACGACCTGATCCCATAAGAGTAGAGAAATTTACCTCGCTCGCAGGAGTACTTACGAGACGGGAAGACATGGATTTTCATAGTTTATTAAGTACTCCCCGTTTTCTGAAATAAGAAGCCAAGTCGATAATTCCAATTTATATCCCCAGTCTCAACTCTAATCAAGACAATTAATACACATGGCAGGCATAACAGTACAGTTCAAAGCATGATGTGAATCTAAGTCTACCCGGACATATCATGAAATATAGCTACGTACGGACTCTCGTCACCTCATGCGTATGTAGCTCCCCACACAAGTAGAATACAATAATAATACGCCTAAGGGGATAAGTTCCCTCTTACAAGGTAAAAGTGGTATGTGGGCCGGTTAGGACCGGGCCCGGCCCAGGACCGCAAGCCCAAATAGGTGGTGGGCCTAAACGGCCCTAACCGGATAGGACCGGGACCGTGGGGAGGTGGGCTGGATAGTGGGCCGGTCCCATAGGCGAGGCCCGCGAGACCGGGACCGGCTGGGAAGTGGGCCGGTTCAAGAGGTCCTAAATGGACCTATCCGGGCCCAACGGCTAATTGTTTTGTTCAAGAAAATCTGCCACATTATAGCCTTTATGGCATTTAAAATATGGTCATTTTACCTGTCAAAATAGCCGTTGGCTATTTATAAAATAGACATTTAACCTCCCCCCCCCCCAACTTTTGTTTACTCCCAAATTTTTTATAATTATATTTTTCCATTATTTTCAACTATAAATACCCCATCATTCTTTCATTTTTCTCACAAAATCATCTATCTCTCTCAATCTCTCTCTAATTTTCTTCTATAATTACTTGCTTTATTGTTACAATTTGTGCAAAATTGTGAAGTTGGTGAATTGAAGTCTTCAACGATAATTAATTTTTAACAAATTGTTCGTCAATTCGGTAAACTCGTTCCAACTCTTAAGTTTTAATATTATAGTTTTGTTTGTTTTATTTACTTTGTATTGCTTGATTAATTAAGATGGCTTATTCCTTAAAAATAATGTTTAGTAAAAATAAGAGAAAATCCAAGAGTGGTGAATCTAGTGGCCAATCTGTTCCTCCTCCACTTTCCTCGGCTCCCCGACCCAAACCTGTTACCCGTCCTACACCTCCTACTCTTGATAGCGATAATAGTTTATTACAATTTACTGAGAGTCAATTTTGCCATAATATTGCACCCGGTGAACAATTAAACCATGAATATATGAATGCTCTTTATGGTAATCCAACTATTGATGAAAATGATGATGAAGAAATAGATTTTGATCAAATGCAACTGGATGAAGATACACACACTAGTTCTGCTCCTGAAGTTAACCCAACTAATAATAATCCAAATGATGCCCCGTCTGACCCTCTTGTTACTGCCTCTACTTTTTCTAGACAACCTTCTAAACGGACAGAAACATCTGTTGTTTGGCCATTGTTTACTCAACTAAGAGAAAAAAAAATAGGGCTAAGTGTAAAACTTGTGGCAAAGAGTTAGTTTTTAAATATGTTGGAAGTCGAGGGGGACAGAAAGTTTGACGTATTGCTATACGCTCAAAATAAAGCTAGATATTTTCGTATGAAATCTTTGGCCGAGGGGACAAGTGCACCTAGTCAGGCTGACCTTAGTACCGGGACAAATCAATTTCAACTGGGAATTAATACTGTTACCGGTGGTATTTTATATTATGATCCAAAAAAAGATCGGGAAGAATTGGCAAAAATAGTTACTGTTATGTGCTTACCCTATAATTTTCCTTCTAACCCTTACTTTGTGCATTATATTAGAAAAGTTTATAATCATACTTATAAAGATTTTCCTCGCACAACCGTAAAAAATGATATTTATAAATATAAACATGAATATGAACAATATTTACGCTATTTATTTACTCATATAAATTGTCGTGTTGCTATTACAACTGATATTGGTAGAAGTGGTAATGACTGTGATTACTTTACTGTTACCGGTCATTGGATTGATGAGGATTGGATAGTGCAAAAGCGCATTATTGCTTATAGAATAATTAATTCATGTCACACATAGCAGTTTATTTCTAGCGCGGTTACGGATATTTATAGATATTTTTGCATTAGTGATAAAATAATGTCAGTTTCAATGGATAATGCTACTAGTAATACAAATGATGTAGCCTTTCTTACCACTACACTAAGTCCTGTATTTAGTAACATTTTTCATGTTAGATGTATTTATCATATTTACCATTTAATTATGGGTGATGGTATGCGAATTTTAAATGTTTAAATTGAAAAGGTTAAAATGGCTCTTAATTGGCTTTTTATTCAAACCGTAGAAGTAGACTTAGAGAATGTTTTAAAAGATGCGATGAATTTGGCCTAAGAGAAAGAAAGGTTTATAAACCTTGTCCAACTAGATGGAATTACATGCATGAAAGTTTAGTTGTTGCATATGAATATAGAAACTCCATAAACTCAACGTTTAATGCTCATGTAAGTGATGATGATGAGCACCTTACAAATGCGGATTGGGCTAATGTTAAAATGCTTGTAGATTTTTTAGAAAAATTTCATATTGCTACAAATGAATTTTCTGGGCAATATTATCCTACTATTTCTAACTGTTTAGTTTATATTGCAGAACTTGCAAATTTGTTTGATCATTTTTCAGAGGGTGGGAAAATTTATCAACTTGCTATTGATTCTATGAGAAAAAAGTTTAAAAAATATTTGTTTCCCTATTCCCCTATTTATGGTGTTGCTACATTGTTAAATCCTACTATGAAATTAGGAGGTCCTCAATTTTGGTATGAAACTGTTTATAATGGTTTAGCACTTGAAGATGAGGAGTTGTCTAAACTTCCGAACGCAATAGCCTCAATTAAAATAAATGTTCAAACTATTTATAATGCTTATCAAGTTGCATTAGATCATGCTAGACCCAATGTTCCAACTCCTTCTTCTTCTAGTTCTCAATCATCTAAAAGAACTGCGGGAGTAAGAGCACTTAGTGCTTGGGCAAGTTTCAGGGGTTCTCAAGGTTCTATTACTAGTGATTTTTCACAACTAAATGAGCTTGAAGTTTATTTGTCATAGGGAATTGAGGAAGTGAATCCCGACGGCTCCTTTAATATTTTGAAATGGTCAAAGGACAAAGAAAAATACTTTCCGATTTTTTCAAGGATGGCCCGAGACATTTGAACTATTCAAGCTTCAACAGTGGCATCAGAGAGCGCTTTCAGTCAAGCAAGACTTTAACTCTGTGAATATAGAGCGTCTATGAGGGAGAGCTTGGAAAAATCAGTACTTTTCAGAGATTGGATCCGTTCGGAAAGAAGAAATTTTGGACTTGTTGAATCACAACCAGAGGTAGACGAATCTTACGAAGAAATACTAGCTGAACTTGCGGAGGATGTTGCTTCGCTTGGAAGCGGTGATGACCAAGCTTCTTTTCCGCTACCACCAACGAAAATTCCTCCAAACCTTGAAGAATTTATGAAATTTGTAAGAGATACCATATAACTTATATGAACAAAAATTAATATGTAACTTGTATTTTGGCACATCTTGATTAGTTTCTTTTTCTTCTCAATGGTGGTATTAGTACCTTGTTGTGCTTCATTCCATAGGGGGGAGGAAGACTAAGAAAGATATTGCCATATTTTTTTAATGTTATAATAAAATTATAACGCATTGCTTTGAATATCTCTTTAAAATATTTTTATCTTTAGATTTGAATTAAAACATTTAGGTCACAATTCTATAATATAATTTACAAGGAATTGCCTTAGATATTGTTATTACCATTTTTTTCTCTAACTTCTACAAAAAGAATTTAAATAATAAAAAGTATCCATTAGGCTAACTTAGGCCCGGCACCGTTAGTTCGTGGTCCCGGTCCCGGGCCGGTACCAACAAGAAGCCCGGGACCACTTAGGACCGGCCCACTTAGGACCGGGCCCGGCTCACATGCCACCCTTATTACAAGGTTAGGCACGAGACTTACCTCGGTCCCAAGTCTTCAATCCAGCTCTCCAACCTCATTGGAACTCTCCAAACGACGCCGAGAACTCCGAAACTTATCAAAAGCCGTATAAATTAGTAAATATATGCTCAAAAGTTCATAATTTAGCTATTAAAGTAATTACCCAACCAAAATTGAAAGATTCCTAAAATTTACCCCTGGACTCACGTGCCCGGATTCCAAAAATATTTGAAGATAAATGTTCCCCATGAACTCCCGAACTCAAATATATAATTTTCTCCCATTTTCATCACCAAATTCGTGGTCAAATCCCAAATTTACCAATAACCTAGGTTCTTCACAAATCCCACAAGTTTTTACAATTTTTCCATGTTTAATTTTCCTAAAATCCACATAATTAACTTGAAAATGGGTGAGAGTTACTTACATTAGGATGTTGATGAGAATCTTCCTCAAATGTGCTCTCAAAATCGCCCAAGACCAAATGATATGTGAGGACAAATGGCCTAAGTCTCGAATGAACTTTTGAACCTTCAACTACCAAAATTCATGCCGAACCATATCAAACCAATCCGGAATGATCTCAAATTTTGCACACAAGTCTCAAATGACATAACAAATATATTCCAATCCTCAAAATCTGAACCCGATATCTTCAAAGTCAACTCCCGATCAAACTTATGAACATTCTAAACCTTCAAATTTCCAACTTTTGCCAAATAGTGTCGAAACCTTCTAGAAATATCCAAGGTCGATTGCTCAAAAGTCAAACTTGGTCATCTCTTCCAACTTAAAGCTTCCTAGTTGAGGAATCATTCTTCCAAATCAAATTTGAATCACTTGAAAACCAAAACCGATGATTCACACAAGTCATAATACATCATACGAAGCTACCCAAGACTTCAAATAGCTGAATGGAATGTAAATGCTCAAAACGACTGGTTGGGTCGTTACACCAAACCTATTATGCTACTTCTACTAATACTAAATTGTTTCCAGCATATTTACTAGCAAGACACAAAGTATTCTAGCTATTATAAATAGCAAACTACGATGTATTGAATATGTTTCCTTCCGCATGATTTAAATTTATCTTTTTGAATATTTAATCTTTTATAGATTTTATTCTTGAGTTCCAACTTGGTTAATATCTTTTCACTCGTGTGATTTATATTATATTTGTGTTTGCTTAGTTGTTGTTGTTTGCTTAGTTTCTTTTACGCTGCTATAGAATAGTTAATAGATCTATACTCTAGCCATCTTTCATGTTTTCATAATTCATCACCTTTTAAACAGTAAAAATATCTAGACAGTTTTGCTAGGTCCTATAAAACTATATATGTTATTGTATTTTACTTCTACTAGTTACTTTTATATGATATTTAAAAAAATACCGAAAATTAACTAAACGTACCGATACCGAAGAGAAACCGACATGATTGGGACGATTTCGAAAAGTCTAATTTTGGTTATACATTATTGAATAATCGAAAAATTGGTATGGTATACATTTTATAAAATAATAGGCCGAAGTGAACCATTGACACCCTGTCACAACCCCAAATTCCTTCCAAGGATGTTGTGATAGAACCTAGTTTTTACGACTAGGTAAGCCTAACAATTAGTAACCACTGAATAGATATGTAACTACAAGTTATTGAAAGCGACTAAATGATGGATAAAACCTTCAGTAAAAAAAGTTTCACAATCTCACACCCCAAAACCGGTGGAACTAAGTCATAAGCTCTATAGAATGCTATTAAAGTGCTACTACATCACTGTCCGAAAAGGAAATACAACGGTACTAAAAATAAGGGAAGGTGACTCTGAGGCCTGCGGACGCCGAGCAAGCATACCTTGAAGTCTTCAGTAAAAGTAGCTAGCAAGACTCTCTATCTACCAGCACGGGCAGACGTACCTGGATCTGCATAAAAAGATGTGCAGAAGCATAATATGAGTACACCATAACGGTACCCAGCAAGTATCAAGCCTAACCTCAGCAGAGTCACTCAATCCTCCCAATCGCTCGGCACTCACACTCAGTAGGTACCTGCGCTCACTGGGGGTGTGTACAGACTCCGGAGGGGCTCCTTCAGCCCAAGCGCTATCATCTGCACGGATAACTCACGTGCTATAGTATCAATATCTAGATCCGCACGGACAACTCATATGTTGTACGAATAACTCACGTGCTATAGTATCAATATCTGGATCCGCACGGACAACTCATATGTTGTACGAATAACTCACGTGCTATAGTATCAATATCTGGATCCGCACGGACAACTCACGTGTTTTACGGACAACTCACGTGCTATAGTATCAATATCTGGATCCTCACGGACAACTCACGTGTTGCACGGACAACTCACGTACTATAATAAGCCAATCTGGCCTGCTGCGGCGTGCAGCCCGATCCCATAATTATCCTTACAATCAGGCCCTCGGCTTCACTCAGTCATCAATCTTTCAAGTCTCTCGGGCTCACAATGTCATGAAACTAGCACAAAATGAAGATAAAATGTATCAAAAAATAACAACAGAGACTAAGATATGATATGCAATGAATGAATATAACTGAGTATGAAATTACAGTTTAAACATATAATTCGACAGTAGAAATTAACTCAGTGGATCCCAACAATACCAACATTTTCTTAAGCATGATTTCTAATATGAGTCACAACTCAATTTCTCTAACACAAAAAAATACATGGAAGAATACAAGTTAATTGACTAAACCGCTCTACGGAATCAACTGAGTTTCAATATCTATGGTGCACGCCCATATGCCCATCACCTAGCATGTGCGTAACCTCCAAACAATTCACATAACACGTATAATCAAGGTTCATACCCTCAGCTCCAAGATTAGAGATGTTACTTACCTCGAACAAGCCGAATCCAATGTTGAGCAAGCTAAACAATGCTCTAAAAATTCCATTTTGCGCGTATCAACTTCCGAATGGCTCGATTCTAGTCACAATTAATTCGATTCAGTCAACACAAATTATAGGAATTAATTCCATACCAAAATACTAATTTTCCCAAAAATTCAAAATTACACTCAAAAATTGCATGTGGGGACCACGTCTCTGAACCCGACAAAAATTACAAAATATGAACGTCCATTCAACCACGAGTCCAACCATACCAATTTTTCTTGAAAATCTCCCGAAAATCGCCTCTTCCCCAGCTCCAATTCGTCAAAAATAAAAAATGAACAAACCCTCGATATTAAATATTTTATTTTGTCTAGTTGTTCTGCCTCATTTTGTGTGTCAAAAAATCCCGAAACTCTCTTTTGATAATTCCAATGGATTTCTTTGAGATTTAAATCAAGTTAGGCTTTTGAATCACTCAATTTGGCCTTAAAATGAGGGAGATATGATGTTTTGAAGATTTAAATGAAGTCTGAAAATTTAAGGGATAAACAACTGACATTTTCGTAATTATTTTACACCAAAAAATCAGCAATGAAAGAATTTTCGTTTTAGCACCTAAAACTCATTCGGAACCTTCCGCACACAAACCATATATGCGTTTCAATCATAAAACATGCTACGAACCTGCTCGCGCACTCAAAATACCGAAAAGAGGTCATCTTGACCCGATATTGACCATGGTCAAACTCCAAATCCTTAACTTAACTAGTTTCTCAACCAGTGATCCAAAATACACCCGAGCCCCTCGGGACCCCATTCAATCATACCAACAAGTCTTAAAATATGATACGAACTTAGTCAAAATCTTAAATCACATCAAACAACGCTAAAATCACGAATCATACCCCAATTCATGCTTAACGAAACTAAGAAATTCCAACTTCTACATTTGATGTGAAACCTATCAAATCAAGTCCGATTGACCTCAAATTTTACACACAAGTCATAAATGACATAACATACCTATAAAAATTTTTAGAACTAGATTTCGACTCCGATATCAAAAAGTCAACTCCCCGGTCAAACTTCCAAACTTAAATTTCTATTTTAGCCATTTCAAGCCTAATTTAACTACGGACTTCCAAATAATTTTCCGAATACGCTCCTAAGTCCAAAATCACCATACAGAGCTATTGAAATCCTCAAAACTACGTTTCGAGGTCAATTCACAAAAGTCAAACTTGGTCAACTCTTCCAACTCAAAGCTTTCTAGTTGAGAATTGTTCTTCCAAATCAATTCCGAATAACCTGGAAATCAAAATCAATGATTCACACAAGTCATAATACATCATACAGAGCTACTCATGCCCTCAAACTACCGAGCGAAGTGCAAATGCTCAAAACGATTGATCGGATCGTTACAACGTAGTTTCATGTAGTTTCCCTATAAGCAACACACACATAAGTCCCACCTTATACCGCCACATGCACATCAACCCAAGCATTATGCTTTCACATGCGCATCAAGATCATATCACAATAACAATATTGCACCACAAGTGCCCACATATCACAACTTGCCAACAACAACAATATCAATATTTTCACAACAATAGCACATGGCTCCAACAAAATGTATACGAGAATATCAACAACAATAATGGATGGAAAATGCTCAATAAGATAGATGTTTCAACAATAACCAACATCGCCTCAACGCATTAATAACTTCCACAACCTCAACATCAAATAACTCAACAATTGGAAGAACAACGTGTAACCATAATATTAGATAAGGCTAACTCACAATAAAGGAAACGGTCTTCAACAATGAGTATCAAGTAACAGAAATCAACAAGTAAAGGACAACATGAACTATTAATTCAACAGTGATAATCAACAACGAAGAGATATCATGTGTCAATAAAGGGGCAACAAATTCAACTAAAGCATGTAAGCAATTTAGCAAGTAAGATGTAGAACAATTTCTAAACAATTCAGCTAAAGCATTTAAGGATAGTCTAACACAATTAAGGATGATTTAACTATGAGAATCTAGAACATAATATGACATTCAATTAAAGCATGGAAATACTCTAAGCAGTCTAAACCGGTCAAATACTACGCACAACCCGTGTACCCACTCGTCACCTTGCATACACGGATTTCACTTAGCACGATTGAATCAACAATACCAATCCTAAGGGGTAGTTCCCCCATACGAAGTTAGACAAGATACTTCCCTAAAGTAAGCCAATTCACAACTCGGAAATAGCTTTTCCCTTAAAGTACGCCTTCACACGGCTCAAATCTAACCAAAATTGACTCAATAACATCAAACAATGCTAGAGAATTCAATTGCAATATATAAAGTTAAGATTTTTACACTTTTCCCAAAAAGTCAACAAAAGTTAACCCGGGGCCCGCCCGGTCGAAACCCAGTCCAATGGTAGATTTCGTCTACCCGTGACCCTACGAGTTCATATATATGATTAGTTTTAAAATCCGAGTCCAAATCGACTCTCAAAACTCAAGTTCTTATTTTTGAAAAACTTGACACAGTTTCATAAATTTCTACTTTGATTCACATGATTTTGATGTTAAAAATCTAAGATAAGTTGATGGAATATGATTAAGAATATATTAGAATCACTTACCCAAAGGTTGTAGATGAAAAACCCTCTTCAAAATCGCCTCCTACCGAGTCTAGGGTTCCAAATTATGAAAATGTGACCAAAATTCCGTCCCTCAGCTCTTATGCGCAGTCGCAGGTGTCGCAATTGCGACCCGAGGTTCGCAAATGCAATAAATCTGTCGCAAATGCGAAGATCCCACATCCATGCATGAGTCGCAAATGCGACATAAAGTTCGCAAATGCGAACAGTGGACACTCGTAAATGCGACATGGTGATCGCAAATGCGTGAAAGCTTGGCTAACCCCTCCTTCGCAGATGCGAACTATTTGTTCGCAAATGCGACCTTAGCAGACCTAAACCAACCCATTTCTCGCAATTGCGAGACCTGAAGCTTCCGCACAAAACCAGTGGTGCTGAACTCTATCAAAACACTCAGGAACGAGTCCGAAACTCACCCGAGCCCTCGGGGCTCCAAACCAAACATGCATACGAGTCCAAAAATATCATATGAACTCGCTCGCACGATCAAAACACCAAAATAACACCTAAAACTATGAATCGGACACCAAAACGAATAAGATTTTCAAAAAAACATAAGAACTTTCAATTTTATAACCGGACATCCGAATCACATCAAATCAACTCCGTTTTGCACCAAATTTTGCAGACAAGTCATAAATACTGTAATGAACTTATACCAAGTTCCGAAATAAGGATCCGAACCCGGTAGCAACAAAGTCAAACTACTGTCAAACTTGAGATTTCTTTAAGCCTTTAAACTTCTAGTTTTAAACAAATGGCTATAATTCAAACTAGCGACTTTCAAATTCGGTTTCGGGCATACGCCCAAGTCCCAAATCACAGTACCGACCCACTGGGACCGTTAAAACACTAATTTGGGTTCGTTTGCTCAAAACGTTGACCGAAGTCAACTCAAATGAGTTTTAAAGTACGATTTCACATTTTCGTCATTTTCACATAAAAACTTTCCGGAAAAAGACAGGGCCTGCGCATGCAAATCGAGAAAGACTAAACAAAGCTAATCGAGGTTTCGAAATACAAAATTGAGGGGTTAAACTATAAATGACCTATCGGGTCATCACACACCCCTACTTAGTACTATAAGTTTACAATGTGACTTTTTATTAACTTGTCAATTGACTTAATATTTTGATACTACTTCTCTTTTAATATAATATATATATATATATATATATATATATATATTATTTTTTTACTCTGAAAATATTTTTCTTTTTAAACTTATGTTATACTGTTCAAAATTTTTTAATTGTCTAAATTTATTGATATTCTTTTGAGTGCTATTTATTCATCTTTTATTTTTTAGTTAATTCAAAATAGAAATATCATAAAATTATCTTTATCCTCCTCTTTTCGTACATTATGTTTTACTGTAATATTTGATTAGTTTTCTCATTTTGTAGTTTACTACAAATTTAAATAATATAATTTTTTTTTATTAAATTATAATTTTGAATTCATCAAAGTTATAAAGAGATAAGCCTTTATTATTTTTATAAAAAACCTACTAATATTTTAATAATTATTAATTTGTGTTATAGTATAATATCCTAATAGTATCTTTATATCTTTGTATTTTTTGTTATGAAGTTATGAGTTCTATTTATTAACTAAAATTTCCTACATGAGAAATTTAATTATTATATACATTTTGACGCTATCGCTTGAAATTTCTTTTTTTGTTTTTAGTGTTCTTCCTTTATAACTATTTGTTTATTCTGATTTTAGTTATGTGTATATGTATGACTTTTCTCATCATACTTATAAGTGTTATATTTATAAATTTTCCCACAAATTTATATTTTATTTGTTTTTTGTTTTTAGTAACAACTTGAATTGGTAGTTATTTATTTTTTGTTATTTTTGCTTTTTATTTTAAAATAATTTTAAAACTCCAACTTGAAACTACTCCCCAATTTGAATGAGTAGTTTTTTCTTTTTATATTTTCGTTTAGATAATTATAAGATATCTATATTTGTTAATTCAAGTAGAGTAACCAATTAATTCAAAATTTAAAATTCAAAAGGTTTTTTAGTTAGAAAGGTAGTTTATTTTGTCTTAACAATGCCACTTGACTTTTGTGGTTATGCCACTTGTGTTAATATAGTGCTTTTGCCTCTCTTTTTATTATATATAGATATAGAGATAAGTTATTGGCTTTTTCTGGTTATGCCATATAGTTAAATTAGTTATTAGTTAATAGTTAATTAGTTAATAAATTATATCTGGCTAATTTTAAAACTGTCACTTGATTTAAGGAGGGGACTTTTTCATCTCTTTTTAATAATATATAAATATTAATACAATAGTTCGGCCGTGGATAAAAATGATCTTTGTCCAATAAATATTAAAATCAAAAGAGTTACCTCAGTTTAATCTATACGGCAATACCAATAATACTTAGGTGCAGAGTTTCAGCTAGACGAAAGACCTTTCATTTTCTATCTTTCTATTTTCCAAAATCAAGAGGACCACAACACAAAAAACAATTGTTAAAAGTACGTGCACTACAAATCCCATTTAAAAGGGTAGAAAATCTTGATAAATATTGAACGAAATCTTCAAGTTCTGTGCCTATTCGAACGTCTTATATTTATAAGTAGGTAAGCAGCATCAAAACACAAGCTTCCAAAATGTGATAACTACGTTTACCAAATATGGATGATGTGCATAAAATTTAATTGTGACTTGACCCCTCAATTCTCTATAAAGCCAAAAGAGCCACAAGTGATTTTCATCTTTTCTGGATATTCCAAGGAAAACGATACCACACCTATTGCCTACCAAATATGATATGAAAATGGTCAAAGTTATACGTAGTATAAAAGAAGTGTATATTTTTGTAACAGGAAATCTAAGAGCCCTAACGGTAAGTATATTAATTTCTCGTATTTCATCATATGGGACCCAATAGTTTGGCATATGCTTCATTGCTTTGGACATATCATTCCTTTGCTAACTAATAAGCGTTATTTTAATTAGTAAATTGCATTAACTTTGTTGCCCTTTGTGGTGGAAAAATAGTTATAATACTCCTCCATCTTCTCAATAAAATATAGAGTACTCTTCTTATTCTTTTTTTTAGTTTGTCCCCAAAAAGTGTTATTTTTATGTATTTGAAATCATTTTCATTTTACCTTTATTGACATTATTTATTGGGATCCTCTTAATATAAAAGTTCACCATTTTATTCGGATAAAAAAATAGGAAAAGATATATGGAATTCGCACTAGCTATTTTTTATTTAATTGTTGGTAGTAGGACAATTTGGCAGTTTGAACATAAATTTTTTTTTTATTTCTTAAACGTCGTGTCTAGTTAAATACTTAACATAAAATGCAAAGGATGGAGTAAGATGTGGTGATTTTGAAAATTCTCATATGAGAATTAAATTCACGTCAACCATTTTAAAATGTACTATTCTTGTTTTTTGTTCTCATCATGTTAACTTTCAAAGAATTTTCATATAATTAGACGAATAAATATGCAACAGTGACATGAATATAACAAGAAGAAAATCTTTTACAAATTGCTGACTAGAGAGAAACTGAAAGAAGTTTGAAGAGAAAAATAGAGTTATAGCACTAGAATTCTAAAAGAAAAAGAGTAAAAAAAGAGGTTACGAAAATTATAGTGACGCTGGCATTATCTTCATTTCTTTTATTGACTATGAAGTTAAAGAGGAGTACACTTATGGTGTGTTTGGTATTTCGGAAAATATTTTCCATTGAAAACGTTTTCATGCAAAATGAGTGGTGTTATCATTTATTTTTCCTTGTTTGGTTGGTGAATGAAAACCTTTTCCCGGAAAACCTTCTCTTGATAGGGAAAATGTTTTCCAAAATATTTACGCCAACCAAACATGGAAAAATTGAAAAATATTTTTCGAAAAATATTTTCCTTCATACCAAACACACCCTTAATGTTTTATTAATTTCTATTATACATAGGGGATAGGGGAAGGGAATTACACGTATACTCTTGTTTCATAAGTGAAATTGAGTAGTATTAACCTAAATAGTCACTATTCCTGTTTAAATTAAAAATAACCGACGAATGTATAATATAAGTATAATTTATATATAATATATGTATAACCAGTACATAATTTATGTATACATGCTAGGAAAAGTAAACAATGAATCTATTCGGCTATTTGTGTAAAGATGCCAATCCAATATTCACAAAATAAGGGGATTAATTAGAATTCATTTCTTTTTAATTATTACTAATGCTAGGTCTGTTCTGTGGCATAATTACATATTTACATTACATCATAGTACAGCTAGGACAAAATGAAGAGTGGTAATAACAACTCAAGTTTGGATTATCAAATTCAAATAATAGGACTTCCTATCACGGCTGGAATTTAACATATTTTGCTAAAACTAAATATTCGTATTTCTTACGTTATTTTTTCAGGGTGATTCCAAAACTAACACATTTAATAAGTGAAAGATATTTTAAAATTTGACATGAAGAATTAAAATATTAATTCAGCACCATTTGGTTCTCCATATTTTACCCGAGGAGGGACAGGACATCATATATTACCAAACAATGTGAATAAAGTCCAAAAAGGAGGGAAATTATTAACGAAACACACAGAAAAAGGGGAAACGTTAAAAATGAAAACAGGGAAAAAACATGCATGTGAAGTGTGATGCAAAAGTGGACAGGTGCTTGGCGTGAAGATGAAAACATGAGTGACTGTGGGATTTGGTATTGTCGACCAGATAACAACAACAACAACAATCCAGTATAATCCCACTAATGGGGTTTGAGAGGGTAGTGTGTACACAGACCTTACCCCTACCCTGGGGTAGAGAGGCTGTTTCCAAAATGACCCTCGACATCCTTCCCTCCAAGAACTCCATACCTTGCTCTTGGAGTGACTCGAACTCACAACCTCTTGGTTGGAAGTGAATGGTGCTTACCATCAGAGCAACCCACCTTGTCATAAATTGTCGACCAGATAACAGCCCCGCAAATACATCACAATCTATTCATTGTCATTCCGACTAATTTTGATAAAATTCTAAAAGCTTTTTTTACCAAATATTTTTTTATACCTCAAACTCGAACCTAAAACTTTTAATTAACAATAGAGAAATCTTGTCAATTTCACCCTAAACCTTACTATAATGCCTTTTACATTCTGTCATTTGTAATATGAAACACTACTTTTCTTTTCTTTTCTTCTTTTGATTTTTTTTTTTTATCTAGATCCGATATATTACTAAATTGATAAATGCACAATATTTGACTCCATAAATTTTATTATTTAAGCATTATTATTTTTATTGAACAAATAAATGTAAAGTATTTGCTTTTATGTTAAATCTGTTACTTAATTAAACATAATAAATCTATATTCTCACATAGCTTGATCTTTTTTGGGTTTTTGTTTTCCAAATCTTTTTTGAGTTAACATCACTCAATTTGGTATAAACACGATAATTTTTCATTTTTTTTTACGCGTTAGTCAAAAATGATATAACTATGCTATTCTAACTTCTAAGATACTTTTAGAGCCTATTTGGAAAGCCACATGAGAATTGAATTTGGGTGTAATTACACCGTTTGATATGTTTGTCTGGCCAAGTGATTACTTGGTCAACATAGAATTGGTTGTAATTGGGGAGGTGAGAATTGATGGTAATTACACCGTGTAATTACAAGGTTACTTTTTAATTTCTTTCCTTTTTTATTTTTATTTTAATTTATTTTTTTTATAACTTTTTATTTCCATTATTTTGATTTCTTTTATTTTTACCTTTTAATTTCTTTTTAATTTTAAAATATATTTTTTTGTACATTATTTATCTTTTATTTCTCTACCTTTATTTCTTGTGAATCCATGTAACTGCTCATATATTTTATTTCTTATTTCTTTTATTTTCTTCATTTAGTGTAACTGCGTTATTATTCTAGTTTTTGAAACTATACCTCCTAATATTAGAAATAATGAGCCATTAACAAACCTCGCATATAATGGTTGATGTCATTAAAGTAGAGTTTCGTTCTTGAATAATGCTATAAACTTATTATGTTTCCTAATCTTAAGTTGTATTGGAACTTATTTTTATTAAGATGGAATTTGACATATGTTAAACTATTTTATTTTATTTTTTGGATTTTGAAATTATGTTATATTTATGGTTCCAATTTACTTGATTTAGTAGTATTAGTTTGTTATTCACATTGCATTTTATGACATTATATTTGTAGATATCAATTTATTTTGTCAAACATGCATTCCCATGATGTTCTTACAAAATGTATGTTTTTAGTTTTTATAATTAATTAAACTAAATATTATAAATTGAAAAAATATATATCAATTATTTTTACAATATTAGTTATAAATATATGATTACTCATTAATGTATATTCAAGAAAAAATATGCATCTTAAATACCAAATCTAATATCATTTATATTTATAAAAAAATATTTATAGGCATATATTTATTATATTAACGTTTAAATTTTGATAATTACTTCATTTAAAATTTAATTTAACTGTGTAATTACACTTGTACAACCAAACAATACGTTTATAATTACAATGTAATTACATTATGACAAATAAACATGTAATCGTAATTACAATACTGTGTAATTACTAGGCTATGTAATTATTACCCTAATAATTACACCAATTCTAATTAACCGGTGGCTTTCCAAACAGACCCTTAACTTAACATATCATGATTTCTAATATGTGAATTTACTTCATTCGGAAATTGATATTTAGATTCAAAAAAGATATGCTATTTTTTTAAATTTCAAATTAGGTCATTCTTTTAAGAACAAAAGAATAATTCTCTAATGGTACTTTTCATACTGCCTTAAATATTTCTTTAGCTACCTTGTGGACAAGGGGAGTAGTTGTTTTTACATAAATCAAAGATTGCTTACTGTTTCCTCTTTTAATGCACCACTTCAGGCCACCTCTTCTCTCTCTGTATGTATGTATTCTTTCCACACCCACCACTTCATTCTCATCTCATCTCCCAAACCCCCTTCTTCTCTCTCTTCTGTTTCTTCTGTTTCTTCTGTTAAGCAGTAAGTTCTGTATGTATCCTTAACGTATCTGTTGATTGTTCTTTTTCTGTGTTCTGAATTGTAAAGAACTGTAGTTTTAATGTCAACACTTATAAAAACAGCTCAAAATCTTTGATCATTTTTCTAAAACTGTTTCTAATACTTCTTTGTTTGCATTTCAGGTTGTTATCATAGATCTGTTGCTTCTTCTGGCTGCAGTTTAATTGGTACATTCTTTGTTTTGATCTTTTTTTTAATCTTCCCATATATGTTTATGTTTTCTTATAAACTACGTACTACTAGTTATTTGATACAGTGAACCAATGCTGGGGCTTCATGTGTTGGTTACAATTTATTTGAGATTTCTCTTTCCTTTCTTTTTAATCTTTTCAGTTCTTGTGTTATTTGTGAATTTAAAAAGAAAAAAAAAAGGCCTAACTCTGTCTCCACTCTTTAGCACCCCAATTTCTCTACCGTCTCAGCTGAGATTTTCTGCCGCTGCAATAAGGACCACCGTCTTCGTCACTGAATCCGGCCGTGAAATCTGAATACCCATTTTAGGTAAATTTTCATAGTCCAGTTTTTGGTGCGTTTTTTGGGTCCATTTTTTGCAGTAAAGGTGATTACTTTATGAAAATTTAAAGATGTATTGAATTGTATTGTTATTCAGATGATAATTTTAGCTGTTGGGTTGGTCTCCTTTCTCTGTTTGTGTTTGTTCAACGGGTTTCATTTGTCTGCTGAGTTTGTGAACTGTAACATGAATAAAGTTGTTGCAAATAAAAACGACATTTTTTAAAGTAGCCGTAAAGATGGAGCAGTAATATTTTCAATTTACCTGATATAGAATCGCTCTTGATGTCTAGATCCAGTAGCCATCAGACATTAACCCCAAGAGAGGAACATTGTGGGGGTTCTAACAGTGGCAATCAAACAGGAACTTGATGAGCGAAATCTGTTAACTAAAAAGAAAAAAGAGAACTTTTCGAATCACTATATCCCGGGTACCTTGATAACTTAGGATTAGTGATGATAGGGTTGATGTGATATCTCAAAACTAGAATTTGATGGTATATTTATAGGGGATATGTGGGGAACTTACCAAGGAAGTTAAAAAGTTTGGGGGATGAAATGTTGTCGTGGTTTAGGCTAATATGCTGATGATGCCTCTGGTCCTTGTGATGGAAGACTAAAGCATAAGGAAAATCTTAAACATGGTGAAAGGCGGTTCCCTTTGGTTATTGAGCTTCGGGGAACTTTGTTTGAACTTCCTGTTTATCATATTTCCCGTCCTCTCTGATTGTTCAATTACTCTGCAAACGAAAGAAGAGGACACACTTAATTCTTAAGGAGACCGTGAAAGCTAATTGCATACAGCTGCTTCTGACCTTTCTCCACTTAATACCAAAGTACTCCCTTGTAAGTGATCTCGCATGCTTAAGGTCATAGCCTGTGTCAGTTACTTGCTAGCTCTGAAATATAAGATTGTCCTGGCACTGATTGTTGATGCTCCTTGATCCTTACTTCAAATGCTGATATTTTAGCATACGGAAAGTCTGGTAATTTGTAGTTGGTGTAACTTTGTTAAATTAAGTCCATCATTAAAGATTGCCAGATTAAGACACAGAGCATTTTACTTCTCAGTGTCATCAGCCATGTAAAGGCAATTGATCTGAAGTCAGCTTTAAACTTTCTCAATCTTGTAATGAGTATTATTGCTTGGTGCCTGATCCTTATGCATAAAGGGGTACCTTGCTTGCATTTCTTGGCTCATTCTTTGCTGTTGAATCTTGTTTCTTCATGCATGCCAAGTCAAGCAAAATGCTGTAGGCTAGGATACCAGGTCTCCCTCACTCTAATTATCTGTCTAATCTCATTTCTGTTGTAACCTCAGATAATTGGAAACCACATTACAGTAATCATGCTTCTGTTGGCTGCTAAGTATTTATTCGTGCTTTTGTGGTGCTAAGTGGTTTTAGATGTTTGCACATTGGTCCTCTGCTAAAATTCTGTCTTTCTGATGGATGAACTGGGCTGTTCTCTGTCAGTAGCTTCTATATAGAAACAATAAGGGCCCAGGACGCACATTGTAACAGCAAGCTAGACAGTCTAGTAATTTGTGTGGCTGTTTGATTGTCAGCAGTCAAGCATCCTACTGACGTTCTTCCCTGCTTGTCGTCTTTTTTATTTCTTCTCCATGGGTAGGGAGTGGATTGAGTGAGGGGTATACTGAAGGATGTGAGTTTAAGTCCTGCAGTTCAATTGGGAAAAATTCCAAAGGTCGTCTTTTATAGTTTTTGAACTTGCCCCAGTGCTTTTTGGTTCAATGACAAAGGTAATACAGTGTGCGATATGTGGTAGGTGCGCATCATTAGTTTGAATCTTAGCAGTGGAGAAGGGTAGAGGGCAGACACATTATCCATCACAGTTTCGAAGTTGGGAAAAAATAGATTTTGTGATTATTAGAATAAAGTTCAAAATTCTTTGTATGCGATCTAATTCTTCTCCATTTAAAGTTTGATTTTTAAGTGGAGAAGGGTAGAGGGCGGACACATTATCCATCACAGTTTCGAAGTTGGGAAAAAATAGATTTTGCGGTTATTAGAATAAAGTTCAAAATTCTTTGTATGTGATCTAATTCTGTGCATGCAATCTTATTGATACTTGTCAAAAGTAGATTGTTGGTCTTCACCAAAAATTCCCCTCCTACTTTTCTTTTTCCTTTTTTTTTTGGGGTGGATTTGCAGACAGAGTGCCATGATTTCGAGCAGCAACTTCATTCATAAGACTCACTATGAGATCCTAGGTGTGAAGGAAGATGCAGATTTTGAAGAAATCCGTAAAGCCTATCGGTCAGCCATACTTTGTTTTCATCCAGACAAGCAGCAAAAGCCATCAGAAACATCCAATTCTGAGTGTCTGACAGAAAACAAATTTTTGGAGATACAGAGAGCTTGGGAAACCCTTGGCAACCCGAGGTCACGTGCACTTTATGACGGTGAATTGCTAGCTTTGAGACAGGACGTAGCAATTGCTGAAGATGTTAGCTTAGAGGACCTTACAATACAAGATTCTGGTGATGTTATAGAGCTTTCTTATCCTTGTAGATGTGGTGACCACTACTTTATTGATTCTTTAGAATTGGCTGACACGGGTTGTTCAATATCCATAGAAGGGTGTACAGTCTCTTTGTTGACCTATAAATCATTGCCAACATCTATTGTGCTTCCTTGTGGATCTTGCTCACTTAAAGTTCGCCTACTGATTAATGGCGATACTAGGCTTCACAGAGATGTTCACTTGTAATTGTGACTAGTTGGAAAACATTATTATCTACAATATTTTTGCAAAAGTTTTTGAAATTGAAATGACAAGGGAAAATCAGAAGTCTGAAATTTCTTGTGTTTTTTTTTTTGGTTACTTGAGTGCCAACAAATTGAAAGGGTCAATACCTGAGTTTTTTCTGATTCAGAACGATTACTTTTCTCTGCCCTCTCTCTCTAATGGCTACTTTTCTCCCTCTCTCTTCGACCCCCCTTCTTCTCCGTCGAGCAGCCCCACCCACCGGCAAGAACGTCGGCGACCACACGCAGGTAAGCAACCCCTCTCCCCTCCCTCCTTTTTCTCACTACTGATTAATGGCGATACTAGGCTTCACAGAGATGTTCACTTGTAATTGTGACTAGTTGGAAAACATTATTATCTACAATATTTTTGCAAAAGTTTTTGAAATTGAAATGACAAGGGAAAATCAGAAGTCTGAAATTTCTTGTGTTTTTTTTTTTGGTTACTTGAGTGCCAACAAATTGAAAGGGTCAATACCTGAGTTTTTTCTGATTCAGAACGATTACTTTTCTCTGCCCTCTCTCTCTAATGGCTACTTTTCTCCCTCTCTCTTCGACCCCCCTTCTTCTCCGTCGAGCAGCCCCACCCACCGGCAAGAACGTCGGCGACCACACGCAGGTAAGCAACCCCTCTCCCCTCCCTCCTTTTTCTCACTACTGATTAATGGCGATACTAGGCTTCACAGAGATGTTCACTTGTAATTGTGACTAGTTGGAAAACATTATTATCTACAATATTTTTGCAAAAGTTTTTGAAATTGAAATGACAAGGGAAAATCAGAAGTCTGAAATTTCTTGTGTTTTTTTTTTTGGTTACTTGAGTGCCAACAAATTGAAAGGGTCAATACCTGAGTTTTTTCTGATTCAGAACGATTACTTTTCTCTGCCCTCTCTCTCTAATGGCTACTTTTCTCCCTCTCTCTTCGACCCCCCTTCTTCTCCGTCGAGCAGCCCCACCCACCGGCAAGAACGTCGGCGACCACACGCAGGTAAGCAACCCCTCTCCCCTCCCTCCTTTTTCTCACTACTGATTAATGGCGATACTAGGCTTCACAGAGATGTTCACTTGTAATTGTGACTAGTTGGAAAACATTATTATCTACAATATTTTTGCAAAAGATTTTGAAATTGAAATGACAAGGGAAAATCGGAAGTCTGAAATTTCTTGTGTTTTTTTTTTGGTTACTTGAGTGCCAACAAATTGAAAGGGTCAATACCTGAGTTTTTTCTGATTCAGAACGATTACTTTTCTCTCCCCTCTCTCTCTAATGGCTACTTTTCTCCCTCTCTCTTCGATCCCCCTTCTTCTTCGTCGAGCAGCCCCACCCACCGGCAAGAACGCCGGCAACCACATGCAGGTAAGCAACCCCTCTCTCGTCCCCCGTGTCTTCGTTCCCCCACATTTCCCCCCCTTATGTTTTTTCCCCAGTTCCTCGCCGGCGTTTCCCAGCCGACGACCCCTCCTCTCTGTTTTTGTTTTCTCCCAGTTCCCCGCCGGCGTTCTCCCAGCCGATGATCTTTCTCCTCTTTCCTCTTTCTTCTCTCTTCTCTTTCTGCTCTCTTCCCCCCGGAAACCCTAGCAGGCAGTCTCTGCCGCGATCCCTTTTCCCCTCAGTGTCTGTAACCTCGAGTGTGCACCGAGTCGAATTTCCAAGTTCTACTTTCGGGAGTTGGTAACTCCCGCTTTCCGGTTCCCTTCTTCGTGTTAGTTAACTTGTTCCCATTTTAGTTCGCATTAGTTTAGTCATACTAGTAGCGTGCCGTAGTGTCTACTGGTCCTCTCCTAGTTTGGTATGCTGCTTGTTTTGTGTTTCTGAATTGCCTTAGTCTGTCGTAGATATAGTGGTTGTGGTCTGGGATGGTAGAGTAAGGTCATGTCCTCGGGGTGGGCGGAGAGGGTGGGAGGTAGGGCAAGGGTCAGGGGGTGGGATAGGGGGCAAGGGAGGTAAGGGGTTCAAGGGAGCCTATAGGTTTAGAATTGGGTCATGGAACATACGTACTTTGACGGGTAAGTCTATAGAGCTGGCGAAGATTCTCCTGAAGAGGAATGTCAATATAGCATGTGTTCAAGAGACGAGGTGGGTAGGTTCGAAGGCGAGGGATGCGGACGGGTATAAGCTATTGTACTCTGGAGTTGTGAAGGGTAAGAATGGAGTGGGTATTTTGGTGGATAGGGAACTTAGAGAGTCTATGGTAGAGGTCAGGCGGGTGAATAATAGATTAATGACCATCAAGTTAGTGGTCGGAGAGTACACAATAAATGTCGTTAACGCTTACGCGCCGCAAGCGGGCTTGGATGAGGAGGTTAGAAGGCGCTTTTAGGAGGGACTGGATGAGATTGTGCTTCGTATTCCGCTTGCTGAGAGTTTATTTATAAGAGGGGATTTCAATGGTCATATCGGGTCGACTGCTGGCGGCTATGGCGAGGTGCATGGCGGCTTCGGTTTTGGGGATAGGAACAGATGAGGTACTTCGTTGTTGGATTTCGCTAAGCATTTGGTTACTTTCCGAAGTGCGGCGGCGAAGACGCAGACTCCTACTTAGGAGGTGTGATAAAGGACTGTGCAAGGACTGCAGGATTATACCGGGTGAGACCCTAGCGACGCAGCATAGGCTCTTGGTGATGGACGTCGATATAAGAAAAGGTTTGTTCGAGGTCAACCGAGGATTAAGTGGGGGGGCCTTGACTAAGGATAAAGCCAGGAGTTGGGGGGAGGTTATCGGATATGAGAGCCTGGAGGAGTAGTAGGGATGCGAGCACTATGTGGACGACGACGGCGAGTTGTATAAGGAAGGCGGCGAGAGAGGTGTTAGGGGTCTCGAAGGGTTTCTCTGGTCGGCACAGAGGCGACCAGTGGTGGAACGAAGTGGTCCAAGGTAAAGTGGAAGCGAAGAAGGTGGCATACTTGAAGTTAGTAGAGAGCACAGAGAAGGATGAGAGGAGAGCGAACAAAGAGAGGTATAAGGTTGTTAGGAACGAGGCAAGGTTGGCGATCACGGAGGCTAAGACTACGACATTTGGCCGTCTGTACATGGATCTGGGGGACAAAGGCGGGGAGAAGAAGTTATTTCGACTGGACAAGGCGAGAGAGAGGAAGGCTCGAGATCTGGACCAGGCGAGGTGCATTAAAAACGAGGACGGTAGAGTATTGATGGGAGATGAGCATATTAAGAGGAGATGATAGACTTACTTTCATAGACTCCCGAATGAAGAGGGGGATCGGGACATTGTGCTAGGTGAATTGGGGCTGCGAGAGGCACCGAGACTTTAGGTACTGCAAGCGCATTAAGGTCGGGGAGGTCGTGGGGGCTATGAGTAAGATGAGTAGGGGTAGAGCAACCGGACCAGACGAAATCCCGGTAGAATTTTGGAGGTATGTGGGTAGAGCAGGCTTGGAGTGGTTGATTGGGCTGTTCAATATTATTTTCAGGACGAAGAGGACGCCAGATGAGTAGAGGTGGAGCACGGTGGTTCCGTTATACAAGAACAAAGGTGATTTCCAGAGTTGTAACAACTATAGGGTTATCAAGTTACTAAGTCATACCATGAAAGTCTAGAAGAGGTGGTAGAAGTGAGGGTGAGGGGGACAATGTCTATATCCGACAACCAGTTCGGATTCATGCCGGGTTGCTCGACTACGGAAGCTATTCACCTTATTAGGAGGTTGGTGGAGCAGTACAGAGATAGGAAGAAGAATTTGCACATGATGTTTATTGACCTGGAGAAAGCGTGTGGCAAGATCCTAGAGAGGTTCTTTGGAGATGCTTGGATGCTAAAGGTATGCCGGTTGCCTACATTAGGGCGATTGAGAACATGTATGATGGATGCTAAAGGTGTGCCGATTGCCTACATTATGGCGATTAAGGACATGTATGATGGAGCTAAGACTCGGGTTAGGATAGTGGGAGGCGACTCAGAGTATTTTCCGGTTGTTATGGGGTTACATCAAGGATCTGCGCTCAGTCTGTTCTTATTTGCATTTGTTATGGACGCACTGACACGTCACATTCAAGGGGAAGTGCCATGGTGTATGTTATTTGCTGATGACATAGTTCTGATCGATGAGACGTGAGACGGCGTTAACGAGAGGTTGGAGGTTTGTAGACACCCTTGAGTTTAAGGGTTTCAAGTTAAGCAGGACTAAGACGGAATACCTAGAGTGCAAGTTCGGCGCTCAGCCGAAGGAAGCGGGCACGGAAGTGAATCACATGTCATCCCCAAGCGAGGCAGTTTCAAGTACTTTGGGTCGGTTATCCAGGGGATGAGGAGATAGACGAGGATGTTACGCACCGTATAGGGGTGGAGTGGATGAAATGGAGACTAGCATCTGGAGTACTGTGTGACAAGAAAGTGCCTCTGTCACTTAAAGGTAAATTTTATAGAGCGGTGGTTAGACCGGCCATGTTGTATGGGGCTGAGTGTTGGCCAGTTAAGCAATCACACATCTAGAAGATAAATGTAGCAAAGATGAGATAGTTGAGGTGGATGTGCGGGCATGCTAGGATAAGAACAAAGTTATTCGGGAGAAAGTGAGTGTAGCTCCTATGGATGACAAAATGCGGGAATCGAGACTCAAATTTTCGGGCACGTACAGCGGAGAAGCCCAGATGTCCCGGTAAGGAGGTGTGAGCGGTTGGTTTTGGAGGGTACGAGGAGAGGTAGAGGGCGGTCTAAGAAGTATTGGGGAGAGGTGATCAGACAGGACATGGGGTGACTTCAGATTTTCGAGGACATGGCTCTTGATAGGAAGGTGTGGAGGTCGAGCATTAGGTATGTAGGTTAGGAGGTAGTTGAGCATTGTTCTTTGTACATGTATGAGGCTAGTCTGACAGGGCTTTGTCTTAGACTGCTAGTGTTCATGTTGTGTTTATACTATTCTACTGTTTTTCTTTGTGCCAGACCTTATCTATGGATTATTGTTAGTGCTTTACATCTTTTCTCTGGTTCTTATGTTGCTGTTATTATTTCTATTATTTTCTATCGATTGTATTGATATATTGTCTCTTTTCTCGTCTTCTTGAGCCGAGGGTCTTCCGGAAAGATCCTCTCTACTCCCTCGGGGTAGGGGTAAGGTCTGCGTACACTCTACCCTCCCCAGACCCCACTTGTGGGATTTTACTGGGTTGTTGTTGTTGTTGTGTTATTTGTGAATTTGTTTTATTTGAGATGGGTTTCTTAATGGAAATTTTCTGAGAACTATAATGAGTTTTTGTTTTAAAGGTTCTCCCTTTTTTTTCTTGTTTTCTTGTTGGGTCTGCTGATGTTTGATTCTATGTATAAATGGAGATTTTTCTTGAGTTTTTATGGGTTTTTGATTTGAAGGTCCAATCTTTTTTGCTTTTTTTGGATTGCTGATGTTTGATTCTATGTTTAAATGGAGATTTTTCTTGAGAATTTTAATGGGTTTCTGTTTTAAAGGTCAAACCTTTTAATTTTTTTTGTGGGTTTGCTGATGTTTGAGTCTATGTATAAGTAGAACTTCTTGAGTTTTAGTGGGTTTCTGATTTAAAGGTCCATCCTTATTATTTCTTTTTTGGGTTGCTTGTATAGAGCTCTTTCTTTAGGCCCTCTTTTGTTTTCAGGAAATTAAGGAAGAAAGCCATTTTATGTGGTCTTTGATGCTTCTGCATACAGCTGATTTGAACATGGAATGTGTTAATCTGCTTATTGTTTTGATGAAAAAATCTTTTTCTCGTCTTGATGGTGTATTGAAGAGTTAAAAGGTTGGGAATCTTTAGTCCATGCTCTCTGGAGTTTTAAGAATCCAAAATCTAGAAATCTTCATTTGTTCAATTTTAGTCAATGCTCATTGGTATTTGATGACTGTGTATCTTATTGCAGATATATCTTCTCTTTTATCTTTTTTTCTTCTCATTTCTGTTTAATCCTTCTTCTCATGCCAGCTGTTCATATGACCAAATTATTCTTTTGTTTTCTTTTTTCTCTCTTTTTTTGGTTTTATTCCCACTACCTCAGTCCAATATTTCTAGTGCAATTTCCCTTCGTGGTTGATGATGTCTGTCTATTTTGTCTCTATTTAAACATGTCTGAGTGGTTTAAATAATAGTTTTGTATGTAAGTAGAACAAGTATCAGGATATCTGTAACTGCTCTTAAGTATACCATATTGAAGGATAATTTTCAAAAATATCAATGTTGTTATTGGGAGGAAATCTACTCTTATGACCTTCATTTCATCGACAGGAATCAAGGTCGCATAGAGGCTCTGGATTCTAGGCAATAATAGTAATTGCACACAAAGTGCAATGTTTTGTTGACATGGAGATGTCTTATCTGGCTTCTTTTGAGAAACCTTGTTTTTGTGAAGAGAATGAAATGCCTTTGAGAGCATGATACTCTATAATTGTGGTATTGATGCGAATGCATCAATTAGATGTAACTGTATCTGAATTCGGTTGTGAAGGCATGTTAATATGCTCATCAGCTAACAAGTGGAGAAATCCTTGCTTCAGTGATATGCAGTATACAACCTTTCTGTTCTTAAACCCTTAGATATAATTCTATGTTGCACTCTCTCAGGTACCCCAACCCCACCACACCGCCACAAAAAAAAAAAAGGAACAGTGACATTTTCCACCAATCTTTTCTGTTGGCATTGAGGCCACATTTTACATCATTATCATAACATGTTGATTATAATACTATTTTACTGCTGTCTTATGCTACCTGCCTAAATTGGAGTATGGTTTACTTTAAATTTTCCAGGTCTGCTAAGGACAAAGTGTGTGGATCTTCAGGCACTACGATACTATCTCAAATTCTCTTTGAGGTTGTAATTCGGTGTATAATATAGCCCTAATGCAGGGGCGACGGAGTACCTTCGGTTCCCTGCAAGAATCTTTAGGTTTCAGTCATGGTTCTACGTCTAGTGATGGTGGTGCAGATCAGCAGATATTGCAAGATCCTGCACAAAATCACCTGCCAGATTATATGGTATCTTCTAATGAGACCAATTTTCCATTTTTCGACCCTGTGAGCCAAGAGAGACAGAACGTAACCGGGTGGAGTTTAGGAGAATCCAGCTCCTCTATTACACCGAATTGTGCAAGTCAGAGTGAACAGAAAACAGATCATGGAAGGTCATCCACGATGACTACTTATCCTGGACCTTCACATTTCTGTAACGAACAGCAATATGGGTCTTCTGACATTCTGTCATTGAGTAATACTGAAGAAAGTTTAAACAGCCATCGAATAGATAACAGCACTTTATTTTCTCAAGGTTATAGTTCTAGCACCATTCCTCATGATATCAGCAGAAATCCAGTATTTGAGGGGCACAGCGACGATAATGATGATGACGGTGACTGTCAAGTGATGGAGTGTACTCCATACAACTCTGATAGACCAGGAAAAGAGCAAAAATCATCTGCTAGTACTTCTGGAACTAATGGATATTTGATGGATGATAGTGATGGCAGGCCAGACAGTTCACTGGATGGTCGGCGCTTTTGTAAGAGAAAAGCACTTGAAGGATATCTAGCGCAATCTTCAGGGAGTGGTAGTTCTAATTATATTCCTCTTGCTGAGAATGACTTATGGGATTCTACACCTGCTCCTCCACATAGTATGAGTACAGGTGCAAATATCTCTGCTCCAACAGAAAGTAACAGAAGCATCAATATGTCAGAGCAGGTGATCCCAAGACTTGGGCTTACCATGGGAGGAGCTGTTACGGAAACTCCTCTTGATACACTGGCTTCAAGATCACAGAGAAATTTCAGGGTGAGGATTAATGGCTCACTTCAGCAAGATTATCTTCCTAGTAATCCCTTTCTTGCTGTGGATGATGTTGGAAATGTTAATCTGTCATCTGAACAGCAATTACCAGAGCTCCTTCCTAATATCTCTTTGGATTTGAGGTCTGTATCTGCTGCAGATAGTGGAAATACTCAAAGGCAGCCTGTTGTAATGCATGTTCCTTCTCTGCATCGACGTGCACATACTAGGTGGAATTCAGCATCAAGTTCAAGAACTGGCAGTTCATCAAGTTTTTCTGGTGAGAGAAATTCAGCAACATTTGAAGAGCCTAACTCAAGAAGTGTGTCAAGAAACATCTCACAACATCCTATGTTCATACCTTCAACTGATGGGAGAAACTGGAACCAAAATCTTGCCAACTGGAGTTTAGCTGGAAGAAATATTTCTGTTGCTGGAAATGTCGCATCCACATCTCGCAACAGCTCCAGTTCAGGGGTCCACACATCCCCTCCTACCAGGGTTCTCCACAGATCTCCTCAATATCATCGGAGACTGCAAGAATTAGTCCGTAGATCTTTGTTGTCTTCAGATGGCGCTGAATCTGGAGGTCATAGTGGTAATAATCGTCCACTACATTTGAGTTCTGCTGTCTCACAGGAGATGGCACTATCTGGAAACCATGAGTATCGTACATCGAGTTCAAGGTCAGCAATGATGTCGGAGCGACAACTTGATGGTGCTACCGGAATCCCCTATTCCTGGAGGAATTTGGCTGCTGCACGTGAACGAAGAAGCAGGGTAGTCACTGAGGTATTTTCACTTAACTGGTCATGTCATAGTTATCACCTCCTTGTCTCATTCAGCATGAATTGTTGGGTGCGCAAGTGTTATATCCTGTCACTCCAGTTCCATTAGATTTCCTTTAGTGATCAAATTAAGGGCAGGGGTCCGTAACCGCAAGGGGTAAAACAGGCGGCCCACCCAACTTTGTTTTATACATGCATACCTGTCCCTAAGTTGGATTGACTGATCAAATTAGGGAAGATATGGATTTAATTTATGGGTCTCACATGTTTTACCAAATTCCGGATTAGCAGATCTTTATTGTTAACTTGTTATAGAACTAGAATGAGAAGGCCTTCGTTCCTTTTTTATGCAATGTAGTTTGCAATGTTGAAGCCTTCTTTACCAGTTACTCACCAGCTAAATATCTTTTTATTGAACAGATTCGCAATGTGTTAGATCTTATGCGCAGGGGAGAGGGCCTAAGATTTGAGGTTAGACTCTTGCCATTACCTTATAAAAAATAATACAAAAAGATTTGAGTTTAGGTTCTTACTGTCAATTCAACTGAATGATGCGCTTTATACCTATTTCCCTTTCATAATGGAAGTTAGAGGCGTAGCAAAATGATGGGACATGAAGAGGTTTTGAATCAGTTTTCTTCTTGTCTTTGGGAGGAGTTAAACTGATAGAATTAGCTACCAGACCATCTCTTCCCTAATTTAAATGATTCCTTCCTCATTCCAGGATGTTATGATGCTTGATCAGTCAATCTTCTTTGGGATTCCGGATATTCATGATCGCCATAGGGATATGCGGCTTGATGTTGATAATATGACATATGAGGTTAGTGTGCTAAACAGAACTACATTACATTCTATTGCAAAGATGTTGTGCTAAACTGTGCCTATGTGATGTGTTTCCAGGAGTTACTGGCACTTGGGGAGCGCATTGGGGATGTTTGCACTGGGCTAACCGAAGAAACCATTTTGAGTCGTTTGAAGCAGCGAAATTATATTTGCATAAAAACAGAAGAACCTGAGGATGCAGAACCATGCTGCATATGTCGGGTACTGAATTTGATAATCTCTACTATTATTGCGTGCCTGCTTAAAGTTCATTCATTTAGATTGGACCTCGTTAAGTGGAGTTTTAATAGATTTTCAATCATTTGTAGGAAGAATATAACGATGGAGATGATCTTGGAACACTGAATTGCGGCCACGACTTTCACGCTGGCTGCATTATGCAATGGCTCATGCAGAAGAATATATGCCCGATTTGCAAAACAACAGGGCTGACTACGTGAGGAACCATATTCTCATGTCTAAAGAAAATGGATCGCCAACTTGGGAATTTGACGCCACTAAGTGTGCCCTCTTCTCTTCCATGGCTTAATTTGAGTAAGATCCTGTATTTTTTTTTATTTGATCTCCATTGGGGAGTTTATTCAAGAAGTCAAATTATCGCTAGCAGGAGGATTAGACAATCATTTAGGGAAGAATTACATTATTGTTATCTGGAAATTTACATTTCCTATTCCAATTAATTGAAAACATTGAACATCAGCATGGTTCATTGTCTTCGCTGTTCTTTTTGTACAAAATGCATGAGTAGTATCCCTATGCATGCCTTCAAACGTTTTACCAGTTTTGAGGATTCATATTATAGCGTTTCCAGCTAGTTTTGGATTGATTATTGTGAATTGAATCTTGTACAGGGATAAAGGATAATTAATCCGGAATTAAATTTGAGATGAGTTTATCTCATGTTCAGTTGGGATAAAATCGTGGTATACCTAATTAATTATCCCTGGGTATTTTTTGTTCCTATGGGAGGGCGGGATAACTATCATGCTTTGACAATATATCGTTTATCCAAAAGAAGAAAAAGGAAAAGAAAAAATCATTTATTTACATGATTAGCTTCTTATCCTATATTGTGTAACGCCTATTACTTATCAAAAGAAAATTGTGTAATGCCTATTTTAACATTTATTGTTCAGTCTTGCTTGTAAGTAGTTAGAACTTAAAAGCGTAGAATTTGCAGGCAATTGATGAAGACCTAACAATTGAATAAATGAAAGTTGAGTAGGCCTCTTTTTTCCCATTACCTAAGAATAAGAAAGTAGAGAGTGGTTAGCACCAATTTGGTTCTCACACTATCTTTCTCCTTGGATTAATCAACTATGTAGACTGTGCAAGCCCTTAGGGTTCATGGCGAAAAAGTTATCTCGGGATTATAATACGATTATCACATGCGGATTCAGGATTTGAACTTCATGGATTCAAATTCAAAATTCTATCACAACGTATCTAATTTGCTGGGTTCAAACTATAGTTTTGACTTAAAATGTGTTTGATTTAAACTTGATAAATTGACATATAATTTTATTTTCAAGTTTAAGCTTGACTTTATTAAAAAGCTTTCGAGAAGGATAAATGTGTCATTTTGTTGGTTTATCCCAAAATTGGTAACCCGAGAATTATTATCTCACATACAGAGGATGGTATAAAATATATCACAATTGTGGCATAACAATCCCATAATTACTAACCCTGCAATCAAAAGTTGTACCAAATATTTGATACTCCATTTTCACTTTTATTTATCCGTTATACTAAAAATATATCTTAACTTGTTTATATATTTTAGCAAATCAATAAGACGATCTTTTTTCCTGTTTTACCTTTATCATTAACTGCTCATTCCCTCAAATTTATTTTCCAAGACCTTTTGAAATATTTTAATTATAGTGGGTAAAATTGTAAAATATATACTTTATTTATTTTTTCTTAAAGGAAGCAAAGTAAAAAATGGACAACTAAAAATGAATAAAGGGAGTAAAATAATCCCACAAGTTATTCCGAGATTATAATTCTATATAACACCAACAATCCGTAATGTTTGATAGACCATGGTCTATATATATATAAATAAGGGCAAGTTACACATTTGATCAATCAGAAATAAAAATTATATTTGCTAAGTCACAACAACAACAACAACAACAACAACCCAGTAGAATCCCATTAATGGGGTCTGGGGAGGGTAGTATGTACGCAGACCTTACCCCTACCCCGAAGGAGTAGAGAGGCTGTTTCCGAAAGACCCTCGGCTT
>AWOL01S0012564.1:118677-128677 GCA_000715115.1 Nicotiana otophora
TATTTTTTCATGAAAAGCAGACATGAGATAAGAAATTCAGTGTTTCACTAAGATTTCGAATAGCGGTCCTGAATTCAAGTTGATTCTATTTCGCCTCTTCCTCAGAGAAAGACGATCAAATAATTCCCAATCATGGTCCTTGCATATCAGCTCATCTATATGATATACAAAAAGAAACTCCAAATATTTGAGATCTTTCCCTTTGAATAAGATCTCAATTCCAGCAATGGTTTCATTAGATATCTTACAACTAGAATCCCTCTTTTTTCCGATCCAGTTCCTCCACCAACGCGAACCCCAGTTAGATTCAGGCATGCTACACTTTTTAGTTATTGGGAGAACCCAGGTACTCTCTTTTGGATTCAGGAAACAACTCTCAGAGATCTTTTTTCCTTTGGAAAGATACATGAGCGAAACAATCAACCTATTGATATTGGAAGACCCAACAGATTCTTCCAATGTATCATTTTTGGGTCTATTGGAATCCATAGGTATAGGAAGAAGCCCTATCAAATAGAAATTTTTTTCTTTCGACCATATATCGATTGTTAATACGATATATAAGTACCACTACTACAAAGAGTATTACACCCTTGATCGTGAAATATCGATGGCTTGTTAAACCCTGTGAATTGCGTGAAAGTAGGATACTCCAAATTCGGGGGTCAAAGAGTTTTAGAAAATGTTCTTGGTGGAAAAAATGTGAATGAAGGATCCCACTGAATTGTATTGGGTCCATGAATCTAAGAAATTGTGAGAATTCTTGATCTCTCTCAATATCTCTCTTAATTCGAAAATCCAGAATTTGAATTGATGTCGTCTCATCGATTCCTCCTAAATTGTATTGATTTATCCTAAAGATTTTATTTCAATTGGAATTTGGTTATTCACCATGTATGAGGATCCCCGCTAAGCATCCATGGATGAATGGTTAAAGCGCCCAACTTATAATTGGCGAATTCGTTGGTTCAAGTCCTACTGGATGCACGCCAATGGGACCCTCCAATATGTCTATTGGAATTGGCTCTGTATCAATGGAATCTCATCATCCATACATAACAAATTGATGTGGTATATTCATATCATAATAGATGAACAGTAAGAACTAGCATTCTTATTGAGACTATAACTCATAGGGAAGAAAATCGATTTATGGATGGAATCAAATATGCAGTATTTACAGACAAAAGTATTCGGTTATTGGGGAAAAATTAATATACTTCTAATGTCGAATCAGGATCAACTAGGACAGAAATAAAGCATTGGGTCGAACTCTTCTTTGGTGTCAAGGTAATAGCTATGAATAGTTATCGACTTTCGGGAAAGAGTAGAAGAATGGGACCCATTATAGGACATACAATGCATTACAGACGTATGATCATTACGCTTCAACCGGATTATTCTATTCCACCTCTTAGAAAGAAAAGAACTTAAATAAAAATACTTAATAGCATGGCGATACATTTATACAAAACTTCTACCCCGAGCACACGCAATGGAACCGTAGACAGTCAAGTAAAATTCAATCCACAAAATAATTTGATCTATGGACAACATCATTGTGGTAAAGGCCGTAATTCTAGAGGAATCATTACCGCAAGGCATAGAGGGGGAGGTCATAAGCGTCTATACCGTAAAATTAATTTTCGACGGAATGAAAAAGACATATATGGTAGAATTGTAACCATAAAATACGACCCTAATCAAAATGCATACATTTATCTCATATACTATGGGTATGGTGAGAAGAGATATATTTTACATTTCAGAGGGGCTATAATTGGAGATACCATTGTTTATGGTGCAAACGTTCCTATAAAAATGGGAAATACCCTACCTTTGAGTGCGGTTTGAACTATTGATTTATGTAATTGCAAATAACCAATTAGGTTTACGACGAAACCTAAAAATCGATCACTTATCCAATTTGAGTACCTCTGCAGGATAGACCTCAACAGAAAATTGAAGAGTAACGGCAACAAGTGATTGAGTTCAGTAGTTCCTCATATAAAATTATTGACTCTAGAGATATAGTAATATGGAGAAAATAAAATTGTTTCAAGCACCGACAGAACCAGAAGCGCTCCTTCTTTCAAAGAGAGGAGGACGAGTTATTCATATTTAATTTGATGGTCAGAGGCGAATTGAAAGTTAACCAGTGGGAATTTTAAATATTCTCCGGGGGAAAAATAGAGATGTCTCCTACGTTACCCATAATATGTGAAAGTATCGATGTAATTTCATAGAGTCATTCAGTCTGAATGCTACATGAAGAAGATAAGCCAGATGATGGAACGAGAAGACCCAGGATGTATAAGATCATAACATGAGTGATTTGGCAGATGTGGATTCATATATATATATATATATATCCACCCATGTGGTACTTCATTCTACGATATATATATATAAGATCCATCTGTATAGATACCATCATCTACATCCAGAAAGCCGTATGCTTTGGAAGAATCTTGTACAGTTTGGGAAGGGATTTTGATTGATCAAAAAAAGAATCTAATTCAACCGATATGCCCTTAGGCACGGCCATACATTACATAGAAATCACACTTGGAAAGGGTGGACAATTAGCTAGAGCAGCGGGTGCTGTAGCGAAACTGATTGCAAAAGAGGGGAAATCGGCCACATTAAAATTACCTTCTGGGGAGGTCCGTTTGATATCCAAAAACTGCTCAGCAACAGTCGGACAAGTNTAGACACATTAAATTACTTTCTAGGGAGGTCCGTTGGATATCCAAATATGCTCAGCAATAGTCAGACAAGTAAGGAATGTTGGGGTGAACCAGAAAAGTTTGGGTAGAGCTGGATTTATGCATTGGCTAGGTAAGCGTCTTGTAGTAAGAGTAGTTATGAACCTTGTAGACCATGCCCATATGGGTGGTGAAGGGAGAGCCCCAATTGGTAGAAAAAAATCCATAACCACTTGGGGTTATCCTACACTCGGAAGAAGAAGTAGATAAAAGAATAAATATAGTGATAATTTGATTCTTTGTCGCCGTAGTAAATAGGAGAGAATCGTATTAAATTCTTCGTTTTTACAAAAACTTTACAAAAAAAAAAAATAGGAGCATTTGCCAATCATTTATTAAAAAAATTGATAAGCTTAACACAAAAGCAGAAAAAGAAATGATAGTAACTTGGTCCCGGGCATCTACCATTATACCCACAATGAGCGGTCATACTATTGCTATCCATAATGGAAAAGAGCATTTGCCTATTTATATAACAGATAGTATGGTAGGGCACCTACATTAAATTTTAGAGGACATGCAAAAAGCGATAATAGATCTCGTCATTAATATTAATAAAAACAAAATCTAGATGCTTATGATTCAGTAGTAGGAGGCAAACCTTATGCTAAAGAAGAAAAAAATAGAAGTATATGCTTTAGGTGAACATACATCTGTCTGCTGACAAAGCACAAAGAGTAATTGATCAAATTCGCGGCCGTTCCTATGAGGAAACGCTTATGATACTAGAACTCATGCCCTATCGATCATGTGATCCATTTTGAAATTGATTTATTCTACAGCAGCAAATGCTAGTTACAATATGGGTTTCAGCGAAGCCAATTTAGTCATTAGTAAAGCCGAAGTCAATTGAGGTACTACTGTGAAAAAATTGAAACCTCGAGCTCGAGGATGTAGTTTTCCAATAAAAAGATCGACATGTCATATAACTATTGTAATGAAATATATCTCTTTAGATGATGAATATGTAGAGATGTACTCAGAAAAAAAAATGAGATGAAAAAAAAACCTACAGCTATGTCGTATCGTGATATGCATAATAGTGGGGGATTATGGGACAAAAAATAAATCCACTTGGTTTCATACTGGGTACAACCCAAGGTCATCATTCCCTTTGGTTTTCACAACCAAAAATAAATTATTCTGAAGGTTTACAAGAAGATCAAAAAATAAGAGATTGTATCAAGAATTATGTACAAAAGAATATGAGAACGTCCTCTGGCGTCGAGGGAATTGCACGTATAGAGATTCAAAAAAGAATCGATCTGATCCAGGTCATAATCTTTATGGGATTCCCAAAATTATTAATAGAAAGTCGCCNTTGGCGTCGAGGGAATTGCACGCATAGAGATTCAAACAAGAATCGATCTGATCCAGGTCATAATCTTTATGGGATTACCAAAATTATTAATAGAAAGTCGCTCGCGCAGAATCGAAGAATTGCAAACGACCTTACAAAAAGAATTTAATTGTGTAAACCGAATACTGAACATTGTTGTCACAAGAATTGTAAAACCTTGTGAAAACCCTAATATTGTTGCAGAATTTAAAGCTGGACAATTAAAGAATAGAGTTTCCTTTCGAAAAGCAATGAAAAAGGATATTGAATTAACAGAACAAACAGATACAAAAGGAATTCAAATACAAATTGGGGGGCGTATCGAGGGAAAAGAAATTGCACTTGTTGAATGGATCAGAGAAGGTAGGGTTTCCCTACAAACGATTTGAGCGAAAATTGATTATTGCTCTTATACAGTTCGAACTATCTATGGAGTATTGGGCATCAAAATTTGGATATTTCTAGACCAGGAATAGTTTTACTACTTGTCTTTCCCTTCTATCCAATGATTGAACAAAAAAAGACAAATTCATTATTTTTCCAATCAATCAAGGTAAACATTTATAATTCTTAATTCTATAAGGTTGAACAAAAATTCGATTGATATAATTGCTATGCTTAGTGTGTGACTCGTTGGTTTTTTAGGGTTAGGATTAAAAAAGACCAGCCCACATAGTATGAACTAAAAACTATAGAACTAATAACCAACCCATCACTTCGCATTATTTGGATCTAAAGAACCAGTCAAGATATGATATATAGGTCATATCTTTGTAGCAACTGAAATCTTTTGCATAAACAAAAAAGGAAATCTGATTCTAAGTTGTAAAGCAAAATAGACAAAAAAGATGTGGATAAATGGAAGGATGAGAGAAAGAGAGAAAAAGAATACCAATGATATAAAATTCCAATATGTAAGGTCTATGAGTAATCTCATAAAAGGCAGTGTAATAAAGCATCAATACGCATTCATATCATAATAAAATGAATCTTCTTATAGAAATAGAACAAAAAATCAAGAGCTTCGAGCCAACAAAGACTGAGAAGATTGACTCAAGAACCGATTTCATTCTGAGCTCCATTGTAGAATTCGGACCTANTTCAAGAGCTTCGAGCCAATAAAGACTGAGAAGATTGACTCAAGAACCAATTTCATTCTGAGCCCCATTGTAGAATTCAGACCTAACCATTAAGTAAGATGTGATGGGAACGACGAAACTTGTGAATGCAAAAGATTCTATTGAAAAAGGAATCTTAATGATTCACTGGTCGGGATGGCGGAATGAACCAAAAATTAATTCATGTATTCGGAGATCTAAGAAGTCACAAGTTAACCCTATAAATGAAATAGGGATTGAAAGAGTCAATATTCGCTCGCGAAAACTTTTTTTATTTGAAAATTTAGGACAATGCAATAAAGGACAAAATAAGGATTTGGTATAATAATACAATTTTTTTGTAGATTTCTATTTATAAAACTAAAAAGTTTAGTTATCTATTCAAACAAGATATACAAATTACTAATAATTACTAATAGATTGAATGAAATCTCAAAGAATCCCACGTTCAAGGTATTACTCAGTAAATACATATATATCTTAACTTAAGATTGACTATTCTAGCTTAATTCAAATTACATTTTTTTGAATCCTTTTATTCGCGAGGAGCTGGATGAGAAGAAACTCTCACGTCCGGTTCTGTAGTAGAGATGGAATTCAGAAACAACCATCAACTATAACCCCAAAAGAACCAGATTCCGTAAACAACATAGAGGAAGAATGAAGGGAATATCTCATCGAGGTAATCATATTTCTTTCGGTAAATATGCTCTTCAGGCACTTGAACCTGCTTGGATTACATCTAGACAAATAGAAGCAGGCCGANTATTGAATGAAATCTCAAAGCATCCCACGTTCAAGGTATTACTCAGTAAATACATATATATCTTAACTTCAGATTGACTATTCTAGCTTAATTCAAATTAATTGTTTTTGAATATTTTTATTCGTGAGGAGCTGGATGAGAAGAAACTCTCATGTTCGGTTCTATAGTAGAGATGAAATTCAGAAACAACCATCAACTATAACCCAAAAAGAACCAGATTTTGTAAATAACATAGAGGAAGAATGAAGGGAATATCTCATCGAGGTAATCATATATCTTTCGGTAAATATGCTCTTCGGGCACTTGAACCTGCTTGGATTACATCTAGACAAATAGAAGCAGGCCGATGTGCAATGACATGAAATGCACGTCGTGGTGGAAAAATATGGGTACATATATTTCCAGACAAACCAGTTACACTAAGAGCCGCAGAAACACGTATGGGTTCAGAAAAAGGATCCCCTGAATATTAGGTAGCTGTTGTTAAACCGGTCGAATGCTTTATGAAATGGGTGGAGTAACAGAAAATATAACCAGAAGGGCTATTTCACTAGCAGCATCCAAAATGCCTATACGAACTCAATTCATTATTTTGTAATGTAATAGAAAACAAATGTAGAAAGGGCTCTTAGATATGAAACAAAACCGATGGTGAAACCTGTGGTCGTCTCAAAATAGAAAGAAGTGCAGACGTCCCAACATGAGGTGTTCCAAAAGGAACTTAAGAGAAAAGAATAGGACTAGAAAAAAGGCCAGCTCTTATAGAAGAGCTACAGAGGCAGATGGTCTAAAATTTCTGAAAAAATAGCTTTTTATGATTACATCGGCAATAATCCGGCAAATGGGGATTATTCAGAGCGGGCTCAATGGATAACGGGGATGGAATATCGGTTGGATGGTTAGGAGACCCTATCTTTAGAGATAAAGAAGGGCGTGAACTTTTTGTACGTCGTATGCTTACTGTTTTTGAAACATTTCCGGTCGTTTTGGTAGATGGCGATGGAATTGTTAGAGCCGATGTTCCTTTTAGAAGGGCAGAATNAGCTACAGAGGCAGATGGTCTAAAATTTCTGAAAAAATAGCTTTTTATGATTACATCGGCAATAATCCGGCAAATGGGGATTATTCAGAGCGGGCTCAATGGATAACGGGGATGGAATATCGGTTGGATGGTTAGGAGACCCTATCTTTAGAGATAAAGAAGGGCGTGAACTTTTTGTACGTCGTATGCTTACTGTTTTTGAAACATTTCCGGTCGTTTTGGTAGATGGCGATGGAATTGTTAGAGCCGATGTTCCTTTTAGAAGGGTAGAATTGAAGTATAGCATTGAACAAGTAGGTGTAACTGTTGAGTTCTTGTAACGACCCGACCGGTCGTTTTGAGTATTACATGCCCGTTTTTCCATTTACTGCTTATTATATGTTCAAGTGTAATTATGAAACTTATCGGGGAGATTTTAGAATGAATTGGAACACTAAGTTCCAAGAATTAAGGCTTAAGTTGAAATATTTGACCGGATGGAGAATTATGTGTGAACGACCCCGGAATAGAGTTTTGATGATTCCAATAGCTCCGTATGGTGATTTTGGACTTAGGAGAGTGTCCGAAAAATTATATGGAAGCTCGTAGCTAAATTAGGCTTGAAATGGCTAAAATAGAAATTTAAGTTTGGAAGTTTGACCAGGGAGTTGACTTTTTGATATCAGAGTCGGAATCCAGTTCTGAAAATTTTATAGCTTCGTTATGTCATTTATGACTTGTGTGCAAAATTTGTGGTCAATCGGAATTGATTTGATAGGTTTCGACATCGAATTAGAAGTTAAAAATTCTTAAGTTCCTTAAGGTTGAATTTATGTATTATTTGTGGTTCTAGCATTGTTTGACGTGATTTGAAGTTTCGACTAAGTTCGTATGATGTTTTAGGACTTGTTGGTATGATTTGACGGGGCCCGAGGGGCTTGGGTGTATTTTTGGATCATTGGTTGAGAGACTAGTAAAGTTAAGAAATTTGGGAGTTTGATCATGGTCAATATCGGGTCAAGACGACCTCTTTTTAGTATTTTGAGTGCGCGAGCAGGTCCATAACGTGTTTTATGATTGAATTTTATATATGGTTTGTGTCCGGGAGGTTTCGGGTGAGTTTCGGATGGTTCACGGATCAAAATTTGTACTTAAATAGGTGCTGAAAATTTCTGCTGCTGGAAAAATCGAGGTCATGAAAATCGGGGTCATGAAAATCGAGGTCATGAAAATCAAGGTCATAAAAATCGAGGCTGGAGAAAATCGAGGTAAATCGAGGTCATAAAAATCGAGGCTGCAGAAAATCGAGGTCATGAAAATCGAGGCTGGAGAAAATCAAGGTCATAAAAATCGAGGCTGGAGAAAAATCAAGGTCATGAAAATCGAGGCTAGGCTTCGGCATAAACTTTAAGTTATAAAATAGGGGGGTTTCGTCTCATTTTTCTATTTTTGACAAATTGGAGCTTGGGGAGAGGCGATATTTGAGAGATTCTCAAGGAAAAACATCGGGATAAGTGATTTTAACTTGGATTTGGTCAATATATACGAATATATTATTGTTTTAATCATTTAATTACTGTTTTGAGATGGAAATTTGGGGAAAATGAGAAAGAGTTCTTGGACTAAAATTTTGAGGTTTCAAATGGGATTTTGTTAACGGATTTGAGTAAAATTGGTATGGTTAGAATCGTGAGTGAATGGGTTTTCGGGTTTTGCAACTGTTATCAGATTCCAAGACGTGGGTCCAACGGGCAATCTTTGAGCTAAATTTCAAATTTTGTTGGAAAATTAGTATTTTCTTATGAAATTAATTCCAGTAAATTTTATTGACCGAATCAAATTATTTGTGGCTAGATTCGAGACGTTTGGAGGCCAATTCACGAGGAAAAGACATTGCAGAATAAAGAATTACATGGCTTAAGGTAAGTAACTCTTCTAATCTTGGAGGTGAGGGTATGAATCCTGAATATACGTATTATGTGAATTGTTTGGAGGTGATGCACTTGCTAGATGACGGGCGTGTGGACGTGCACTATAGAAATTGTGACATAATTGGTTCTATGAAATTTTGTAGTCAAATAATCTTGGCATTTTCTATGTAGTTTTATGTGTTAAAGAAATTGAGCTGAGAATCATATTAAAAATCATGAGGCTATGTGCCAGTATTATTGAGACCCATGGAGGTCATATTGCTGTGAATTATTTGTTTAAAATGGAATTTCATACTCAGTCATGTTCATTCATTTTATATCATCTCTCAGTCTCTGTTGCTATTTATTGATTCATCATATCATCATTTTGGGCTAGTTTCATGACATTGTGAGCCTGATAGACTGGAGAGAGTGATGACTGAGTGATGCCGAGAGCCTGATTGTGAGGATACTTATGGGATCGAGCTGCATGCCGCAACATGCCATCTTGGCTTTATATACTTTATTATTATGGGATCGGGCTGCACGCCGTAGCAGGCCAGATTAGCTTATTATAGCACGTGAGTTGTCCGTGCGGATCCGAATATTGATACTATAGCACGTGAGTTGTCCGTGCAAATTATAGCACTTGGGCTGAAGGAGCCCTTCCGGAGTCTGTACACACCCCCAGTGAGCGTAGGTACCTACTGAGTGCGAGTGCCGAGCGATTGGGAGGATTGAGTGACTGTGAGGACTGAGTGATGGGGAGGACTGAGTGAATTGATACTCTGAGAAGTATGCATATGGTTTTATCACTGAGATACAATGCATTGACATGCATCCATGATATACAAATATAGAGATGTATTTTTCTCACGTTGTACGGTATCACGTCATTCATGACTTCTCACACATATTGGCCTATGGGCATAGTGATGCATTTTTCCACTGGCTATTTGGAAAGCAAATAAAACATCTTATCATTGTTGAAATTATTTTTGGAAGAACTTACTGTTTTCAAACTTATTCGTATTTTTGGCAATTTCGATAAATAATTTGAGACTTTCACTGATACACT
>AWOL01S0012564.1:133677-175318 GCA_000715115.1 Nicotiana otophora
GTGTATGTGTAAATACAGGTACCATATATATATTTTATATGGATATACGGATTCATTTGGTTCTTTTTATTCTTGCTCGAGCTGGATGATTAANTAATTAGAAGGTCTGAGATGACCCAGAAAGCACTTGATCATATCATGATTTGATTTGTAAGCGTACTTGGGTCTTGAGTATTTTCTTGTAAGAACGTAATTCTTTGTTTTGTAATGGATAGTTGCAATCCGTAAAAAAGAATTCAGTCAATTTTTTCTTACATTGAACCATTCCTATATCATATATTTGTATGTGTAAATACAAGTACCATATATATATTTTATATGGATATACTGGTTCATTTGTTTTTTTTTAATTCTTGCTCGAGCTGGATAATTAAAGATTATCATGTCCAGTTCCCTCAGGGGATGGATCTATAAGAATTCACCTATCCCAATAACAAAAAAATCTGACTTGAATGATCCTGTATTAAGAGTTAAATTGGCTAAAGGTATGGGTCATAATTATTATGGAGAGCCCGCATGGCCCAATGATCTTTTATATATTTTTCCAGTAGTAATTCTAGGTACTATTGCATGTAATGTAGGCTTAGCCGTTTTAGAACCATCAATGATTGGTGAACCGGCAGATCCATTTGCAACCCCTTTGGAAATATTACCTGAATGGTATTTCTTTCCTGTATTTCAAATACTTCGTACAGTGCCCAATAAATTATTGGGGGTTCTTTTAATGGTTTCAGTACCTGCGGGATTATTAACAGTACCTTTTTTAGAGAATGTTAATAAATTCCAAAATCCATTTCGCCGTCCAGTAGCGACGACTGTCTTTTTGATTGGTACCGCAGTCGCCCTTTGGTTGGGCATTGGTGCAACATTACCTATTGATAAATCCCTAACTTTAGGTCTTTTTTAAATTTTTAAATTGATTCAATTGTGAAATAACACGACATGTGTATCTAGGGAATAGTTTCTTCAAAGCGAATTCTCCCTAGATACATCTATTCAATTTAATTCTGAATTTATTTCGAATATATGATATATTAATTGTGCTAAAGATTTTCAATCTATTTTCACTAAGTAAGTCCAATAGATTTAAAACTTATTTTTTGCTAAATAAATTACGAAATATTTTTCTAAAATGTCCAATATCTGTTTTACATCTTCGCTACGAAAATGTTCAATTTTCATAAGATCTTCTTGGCTGTTATTCAAAAGGTCCAACAATGTATATATATTGGACATTTTGAGGCAATTATAGATCCTGGAAGGCAATTCTGATTGGTCAATAAAAATCGATTTCAATGCTATTTTTTTTTTGTTTTTTATGAGTTTAGCCAATTTATCATGAAAGGTAAAAGGGGATAAAGGAACCGTGTGTTGATTGTCCTGTAAATATAAGTTGTCTTCCTCCATATGTAAAAAGGGAATAAAGAAATCAATTAAATTTCGGGATGCTTCATGAAGTGCTTCTTTCGGAGTTAAACTTCCGTTTGTCCATATTTCGAGAAAAAGTATCTCTTGTTTTTCATTCCCATTCCCATAAGAATGAATACTATGATTCGCGTTTCGAACAGGCATGAATACAGCATCTATAGGATAACTTCCATCTTGAAAGTTATGTGGCGTTTTTATAAGATATCCACGATTTCTCTCTATTTGTAATCCAATACAAAAATCAATTGGTTCCGTTAAACTGGCTATATGTTGTGTATTATCAACGATTTCTACATAAGGCGGCAAGATGATATCTTGAGCAGTTACATATCCAGGACCCTTGACACAAATAGACGCGTCAGAAGTTCCATATAGATTACTTCTTAATACAATCTCTTTCAAATTCATTAAAATTTCATGTACCGATTCTTGAATGCCCATTATGGTAGAATATTCATGNAGGATTATTAACAACACCCTTTTTAGATAATGTTAATAAATTCCAAAATTCATTTCGCCGTCCAGTTGCGACGACTGTCTTTTTGATTGGTACGCAGTCGCCCTTTGATTTGGCATTGGTGCAACATTACCTATTGATAAATCCCAAACTTTAGGTCTTTTTAAAAATTTTAAATTGATTCAATTGTGAAATAACACGACATGTGTATCTAGGGAATAGTTTCTTCAAAGCGCATTCTCCCTAGATACATCTATTCAATTTAATTCTGAATTTATTTCGAATACATGATATATTAATTGTGCTAAAGATTTTCAATCTATTTTCACTAAGTAAGTCCAATAGATTTAAAACTTATTTTTTTCTAAATCAATTACGAAATATTTTTCTAAAATGCCCAATATCTGTTTTACGTCTTCGCTACGAAAATGTTCAATTTTCGTAAGATCTTCTTGACTGTTATTCAAAAGGTCCAACAATGTATATATATTGGACATTTTGAAGTAATTATAGATCCTGGAAGCCAATTCTGATTGGTCAATAAAAATCAATTTCAATGCTATTTTGTTTTTGTTTTTTATGAGTTTAGCTAATTTATCATGAAAGGTAAAAAGGAATAAAGGAACCGTGTGTTGATTGTCCTGTAAATATAAGTTGTCTTCCTCCATATGTAAAAAGGGAATAAAGAAATCAATTAAATTTCGAAATGCTTCATGAAGTGTTTCTTTTGGAGTTAAACTTCCGTTTGTCCATATTTCGAGAAAAAGTATCTCTTGTTTTTCATTCTCATTCCCATAAGAATGAATACTATGATTCGCGTTTCAAATAGGCATGAATACATCATCTATAGTATAACTTCCATCTTGAAAGTTATTTGGCCTTTTTATAAGATATCCACGATGTCTGTCTATTTGTAATCCAATACAAAAATCAATTGGTTCCGTTAAACTGGCTATATGTTGTGTATTATCAACGATTTCTATATAAGGCGGCAAGATGATATCTTGAGCAGTTACATATCCAGGACCCTTGACACAAATANGCCAGGACCCTTGACACAAATAGACGTGTCAGAAGTTCCATATAGATTGCTTTCTTAATACAATTTCTTTCAAATTTATTAAAATTTTATGTACCGATTCTTGAATGCCCATTATGGTAAAATATTCATGTGGGACTTTCTCAGATTTTATACGTGTGATACATGTTCCTTCTATTTCTCCAAGTAAATCTCTTCGCATCGTAATGCCTATTGTGTCGGCTTGGCCTTTCATAAGCGGAGATGGAATAAAGCGTCCATAATAAAGGCGTTTACTGTCTGTTCTTGATTCAACACACTTCCACTGTAGTGCCCGAGTAGATACTGTTACTTTCTCTCAAACCATAGTACTATTATTTGATTAGATCATTGAATCATTTATTTCTCTTGAGATTTCTTCAACGTTCAGTTCTACACATGTCTTTTTTTCGGAGGTCTACAGCCATTATATGGCATAGGAGTTACATACCGTACTAAAGTTAATAGTATACTACTTCGACGAATAGCTCGTAATGCTGTATCTCTTCCTATCATGACTTATGCTCGTTGCATACCTTGATCCACTACTGTACGGATAGCGTTTGCTGCTGCGGTTTGAGCAGCAAACAGTGTTCCTTTTCTCGTACCTTTGAATCCAGAAGTACAGGCGGAGGACCAAGAAACTACTCGACCCCTGTGATGATCCAAAATATCACTTTAAATTTAATAAGTAATTCTGTGTTCTAAGACCTCGAAAATCATCATTTGTCATTCCTCGACTTACGTGCACAGTCCATAAAATTTTCTGAAATGTTTTTATGTAAAAAATAGATAATATTATTCTAACGTTGACTTGCCTAGCAAGTGAAATGTTAGGCGCCATCATGGTCCGAAGGTGGGAATTTCGGGTCGTGACAGTTGGTATCAAAGCACTAGGTTACATAGGTCTCATGAGTCACGAGTAAGCTTAGTAGAGTCTGAAAGATCAGTACGGAGACGTCTGTACTTATCTCTTAGAGGCTATGAAGTTTAGGAACAATATCACTTCTTTCTTATTCTGTCATGCGATGTTATTCTATCATCGATGATTGAACCATTCTACTCTTATTCTCTCGCAGATGGTGAGAACACGTAATACCTTTACCGATGGACAGGGACCAGAACCCCCGGTGGCAACTATGGCCAGGGGTAGAGGTCGAGGTCGAGGTCATGCTAGAGGCCGAGGCAGAGGCCGAGGTAGAGCTCAGTCCGGAGCTCGAGCAGCTGCACCTCTTGTAGGACCTCAGGTGGACCTTCAGGAGGAGGTTCCAGTTCAGAATGTACCAGCTGAACCAGTTCAGGTCCCGGAAGAATTCATAGCTACTCCAGTGCTTCAGGACGCTCTAGTCCGTTTGGTGAGTCTTATGGAGGGCGTGGCCTAGAATGGTACATTTCCAATGGCTCCAGTCATTTCACAGGTTAGGAGAGGAGCAAAAACTCCCACTACTCCCACTCCGGAGCAGATGGCTCCCCAGAATCAGGCTCCAGCAGCCCCGCCAGTTGGGATAGTTCAGCCAGTTGTTGCGGTACAGACCAGTGATAGGCCCGCCATGTATTTTGAGGTCTTATTGAGACTGGATAAGTTCACTAACCTCTTTCCAGTTCACTTCAGTGGTACACCTTCTGAGGACCCACAAGATTATCTTGAATGCTGCCATGAGGTACTGCAGAACATGGGTATAGTTGAGACCAATGGGGTTGATTTTGCTGTATTTCAGATAACGGGTTCCTCCAAGAGGTGGTGGAGAGATTATACATTGACCCGACTAGTCGGATCGCCTACACTTACATGGGAGCAATTCTCTCAGCTATTTCTGAAAAAGTTCCTCCCTATCACACTGAGAGAGGAATTCTGCAAGCAATTTGAGTGTCTACAGCAGGGAAGTATGACTGTTACTCAGTATGAGTCCCGTTTTGTGGACTTGGCCCGTCATGCTCTCCTTTTACTACCTACGGAGGGAGAGAGAGTGAGAAGGTTTATTGAGGGACTCACTCACCCTATCAGACTTCAGATGGATAAGGAAACTGGAAGTGAGATTTCTTTTCAGGCGGCTGCTAATATCGCAAGGAGGATCGAGATGGTTCTTGCACAGGAGAAAGGGCAGAGGTCTAATAAGAGGTCTCTTCAGTTTGGTGGATTCAGTGGTGACTCATCTGGAGGCAGGGGTAATTTTGGTAGGGGTCATCCTCCTAGACTGTTTCATTCATCACTTCATGTATCTCCCAGTGCTTCAGGGAGTCACGGTCCTATTATGCCTTACTCTGGGCAACCAGTATTCAGTGCACATTCAGCTCCTATCTGTAACGACCCGACTTTTCATTTTAAGAATTAACGCCCTGTTCAATGACTTAAGGTCTTGAGCAGCTTCGCATTATATGTATTAACTTGCGTGCGTGGTTGAATTCAGTTACCGGATGATTCGGGGTGATTTGGGACACTCGATCCCTAAAACGGAAGCTTAAGTCTTAGGATTTTGACCATAGTTGGAAATGTATAAAGACGACTCCGGAATGGAGTTCTGTCGGTACCGTTAGCTCTATTGGTTGATTTTGGACTTGGGAGCGTGTCCCGAAAAATATGTGGAGGTAGTGAAATTAAGCTTGAAATGGCGAAAGTCGAATTTTTGAAAAGTTTGACTGGGGGGTTGACTTTTTGATATCGGGGTCGGAATCCGATTCGGGAAATTTGAATAGCTTTGTTATGTCAATTATGACTTGTGTGCAAAATTTGAAGTCATTTCGGATTGATTTGATGTGTTTCGGCACAAGATATAGAATTTGAAAGTTTAAAGTTCATAGATTTTGATTTGAGGTGTGATTCGTCATTTTGATACTGTTCGATTTTATTTGAGGCCTCACGCAGGTCCGTGTTATGTTATTGGACTGGATGGTGTGATTGGACGGGGTCCCGAGGGGCTTGGGTGAGTTTCGGGGTAGTTTCAGACCATTTCTAGGCCATTTATAGCTGGTGGTTTTTGGCTACAACAGTGTGCTATGCGATTGCGTGGAATTGGCTGCGATCGTGAAGCACAAAATGGGGGAAAATGGCCAGTGAATCGTGATCGCGGAAGGCCTTTCGCGATCGCGTAGAGGAAATTTTCTGCCCCACTCACCCGACTTTAGAAGCTTATATCTCACAATCTATAAGGAATTTGGAGATGATCCAAAAATGAAAGTTATATCCCTTTGTGTCCAGTTTGCATAAATATAAACTATTTGTAATTTGGAGGTGCGTACAAAATGTTATGGTGGATACACTACAGACTGTCCGGGAAGAGTTTGGAAATCTCTATTGCATAGGGCTTACTTTGGAAGCTTATATCTAGAAATATATAAGGAATTGCGAGATGAGAAACAAATAAAAGTTATGGTCTTTGGAATCTAGTTTTCAGAAAGTTAAACCATTTATAATGTGGAGTTTTGTACAAAACGTTATGACCGTTACACTAGAGGTTGTCTGGAAGAGTTAAGAAATTTGTTCTTCGTGATCACGAATGGTTTTCCACGATCGCGAAGAGCAATTTTGGAGCTGAAAAATTTTGTGCTTCGCGATCGCGAAGAGTAAATACCTGGGCAGTAGCTATATTTCGAGGTTTCAGCCATTTTTAACATATTTGGAGCTATGGAGCTCGAATTGAAGCGATGTTTGAGGCGATTTTTACTATATGGATTAGGGTATATGTTCTATATACTAAAGTGTTTATATTTCATGAATCTATGATTATATTCATCGTTTAATTCGAATTTTAATTGGAAGATCAAGATTTTTGTAAAATCTTCCAAAAACGATAATTTAAGATTTGGAGGCCGAGTTGTTATTGGAATTCGAAAAAATTGGTATGGTTGAACTCGTATCGGAATGGGTGTTCGTATTTTATAAAAATTATGTCGTGTTCCGAAGGGCGGGCCCCGCATTGACTTTTGTTGGCTTTTTGGAATAAATTTTTAAGTCGACGTATTATTATCCGGAATTATTTTCGACGAATTTTAATGAAGTTATGCAATTAATTTGGATAGATTTGAGCGGTTCGGAGGTCAATTCGAGCAAGAAGGCGATTTTGGAATATCGGCCTAACTTCAAGAAGGTAAGTGTCATGCTTAACCTCGAGTGGGGGAATTACCCCTTAGGCATCGAGTCTTATGTGCCATTTGTGAAATGTGAAAAGTCATGTACGCGAGGTGACGAGTACGTACTCGGGCTTATATGTGTAAATTTTGTTGAGTTAAAGTCTTGAGCATATTGTATGGTAAATTGGATAATTGTTGGTATATATTTAATCATCTATTTATCGTGCCTAAATCCTTGTTGTTGTTGAATCTGTTGTTATATGACAATTTGATGTGATTGTTACTTGATTATTTATGTAATTCCGTGAATTTGTTGGTTTGATAGTTATTGGAATTTAATTTAATTATGGTTTTTTCCTCTGCAAATAATTAATTAAATGAGCTTAAGAATAGGTGTTTATATAATTATTGAAAATTTGAGTTTTATGAAGACTTTGCTTTATGTTGAGTAATTTATATCTCTATTGATTGTTTTTGGGTGTTGTGGGCACATTATGGCCAAGTCATGGGCTCCTTATTGTGGAAAATAATATATTGTTGATTTCTGTGGCAGTTGTAATATTTGGGCACTTGATGTACAATTTGTGATATGTTGTAAGATTGGAGCACTTGATGTGCAATTTGTGATATGTTGTAAGATTTGAGCACTTGATGTGCAATCTGTGATATGTTATACGATTTTAGCACTTGATGTACAATTTGTGAAATGCTGTAATATTTGGGCACTTGAGGTGCAAAATGTATTATGCTGTGATATTTGGGCACTTGAGGTGCGATTTGTGAAATATTGTGATATTGATACGCATGCGGTGAGATAAGGGTGGCTTGAAACGCGTGGCTAGTAGGGGAACTACTAAAAGTCATGCGGTGATATAAGGTCAGGGTGGTGAAACGCATGCGGTGAGATAAGGGTGGCTTGAAACGCGTGGCTAGTAGGGGAACTACTAAAAGTCATGCGGTGATATAAGGTCAGGGTGGTGAAACGCATGCGGTGAGATAAGGGTGGCTTGAAACGTGTGGCTAGTAAGGGAACTACTAGAAGTCATGCGGTGTGATAAGAATGGCTAAAACGCGGGATGCTATTTCGGGAAAAACTAATTTCTTTAAAATTAAATGTGAAGGTTCCCGCGGTAATATATGAAATAAGATATTGTGAATTTATTTATAATTTGGGACTACGAGGCAGTACCTCGGGAGTGCCCTGTTGATATTTCTTTATTTATGTTTTTGCCTTGGGTGATTTTATTTTATTTTATATGTAAATTCCTGTCTTCTTCCGTGATGTACTAGTTGACTTTATTATTATGTGTTTTGTGCTCCTAGTTATATTGTGTTGGCTTTGACTTTTTAGCACGAGACTCTAAAGAAGTATATTTCTGGTTTTTCTTACTGATTTTTGAAGATTAAGTTGATTTAAATAAAAGAAATTATTATTATATTTTAAATTAAATATTTTTACAATCAAACCAGTAGTTTATCAGATGCTTTAATTTAAGTTCAATGTTATTTTCTTCACCCAAATAATTTCTAAAAATAAATTCAATTCTTTGTTGATTTCTTACTTAATTTAAAAATTCTAAACTCACTTTAATGGAAATAAATTGATCATGTGGATATTATATACATTGAGGATATTGACATGTGAATTGTCCGTGCAGTTATGATATAAAATGAGGGCATAAGGTGCCGGAAAAAGATGATGATTTAATTATGGGCACGAAGTGTCGTGGAGATATGAAAAATGGGCTGAGACCCGTGTTTATGAAAAATATGAAAATGGGCTAAGACCCGTATTTTTTTTATTATGAAATGAGGTGTCACATGGTGACTTTTTAATTGAAGAATTATATTCAAAATATTTATTTGGAAGGATTTTTATTTAGAATGTATTACATGAAAGAATTATATTTGATATATATTTATTTGAGAAAAATTATATTTGAAAGAGAGTTATTTGGTAGAATTATATGTGCAGGATATTTATTTGAAAAATTTGATTTAATTGGGTGTACTTGTATTTATTATCTGTTAAACGATATTAAATGGTGTTTGTTGTCTTGCTGTGCATATCACTGGTTGTTTTATGATGTCCTTATTGTTATCTGTTTCCTACTATCTTGTATATTATATTGCACATGCTATTAGACTAGTGAGTGTCTTGACTGTACCTCGTCTCTACTCCACTGAAGTTAGTCTTGATACTTACTGGGTACCGACCGTGGTGTACTCATACTACACTTCTGCACATTTTTGTGCAGAGCCAAGTATTGGAGATATTAGACTTGAGCATAGTTAAAGCGGGACCGTAAGGATTCAAGGTAGAGTTACTTGGTCGTCGCAGTCCCTTGAGTCTTTTCATTTCATTGTACTGTTAATTTTTAATCAAACGGTATTGTATATTCGGTCCTCGTGATCATTCCATGTATTCAGTTAGAGTTCGTGACTCAGTACTACCAGTCTTGGGAGGTTGTATATTCATATTTATTCCGCTGTTGGTTTTGGTTACTTATTTAATTCATAAAAAATGGCTTCAAAATGTAATAGAAATCGGTTTACCTAGTCTTAGAGGCTAGGTGCCATCACGACGCCTGTGGTGGGATTTTGGGTCGTGATAAGTTGGTATCAAAGCTCTAGGTTCATAGGTTCTACGAGTCACGAACGAGTTTAATAGAGTCTTGCGGATCGGTACGGAGACGTCTGTACTTATCTTCGAGAGGCTACAGAGCTAGTAGGAAAAATTCACTTCTTTTATTCCTTATCGTGCGGCATTTATGCAACTTGAAGCATATATATTATGTTCTTTTGCATCCACTCGTGTATGAAATTGCGCATTCGGTATCAACTATGCACCAATGGTTTGTGATACTACAAAGAGGTTATAAGGGCGCCAGAGTTGTTCAACCATTGTTACAACGTGTCATCCAGATCGAGGATGTAAAAGTATTTAGAGATCATTCAGTTGTGCACATGAGGTGCAACAGGTTCTGACATCCGATTAATAAGTATGATCTTAAGAAGGTTTAATTAATTGCCTAATCATCATAATTGTGGTAGGGTCACGAGGTAGATGTAGATCTGAAATAGTTGGTGGTATTAGAGACTGTAGTTCATATGGGATTTCTATTTAGCGAAGGGTGCATACGCAACCAAGGCACTGGAGGATGCGAGTTTAATTGTCATGAGGATGACATGCGCCAAATAAATGGCTTGAGGTGTCTTATGACCGGTGCCCTACGAGCGATGAAGATTAGTATCGTGGATCATCGAAATGTATCATGTGGCTTCGCGCCAAGTTAGGGGAGTCCACTATCAACGATCAGATTGCGGGGTCATATGTTATATCAGTTGGGACCTGAGATGTATTTATGTGGTATTGAAAGGTTCTTCGAAACTTGTATATGATTAAAAATTGAGATTGTATGGATGATGTTGGGGCTTGCGGTATTTCTGCGTCCTTAATAATTCTACATGTTAGTACCAGCGGGGTCACAAAAATAATTTCAAAATATTCAGGGTAGTACAGTAAGTTCTTACAATGCACCACCAGCACAGGATTCCTGTAATTGTTATTCTAGTTATCCGGCACATACTCAGTGTGAGCAACCGAACCCGCAGAGGGATTGTTATGAGTGTGGTGATACTAGGCACATTATGAGAGATTGTCCCAGACTTGGGAGGGGTGGATTTCATCAGGGCACTCTAACAACAAGCTTTATTCCAGTTAATACTCCACATGTACCGTCAGCTAGAGGTGGAGGACAGGATGGTATCGGGCGCCTAAGAGGTGGAGGCCCGACCCATTGATATAATCACTATGATTTGGCTGAGGCCGATACACCAGATGGTGTCGTTACAGGTATGATCCTGATTTTGTTATAAAAAGATATTTTCCTTTAATTTGATTCGGTTCTAAATATTGAGGTGAGTCCTCCTATTATGCTCCTCTTATGGGTGAGCTTTGTAAATTTGTGACCCACTTATATGTTTATCCCTGTTGGGAGATTTGAAGATGTGAGCCCGTGTATGTCATTTTATTTTTGTATACCATTGAGGGCTCTAAGTCCAAAAGTAATTAATATTATTCATTACAGTGGGTTTAATGTGTTTCGGAATGATCGATTCTAATTATTATGAATTATATGCCCTACCGGTATGAGGGTTCATTATGTGTTGTGAAAACTATTTATGAAATTTATTGAAAAGAATAAAGAAAGGAAATTGAAAATTTCACTGGGCACAATGTGCAAAATACTTGTGATACGGAGTTGAGGATGAAATCTTCGCATTTTTATGTGATGGGAAATATTTAAACCGGGCTACAAGCCGCGGTAGGAGTATATAAGGACGAGGTCCTTGTGGTGAAATATTTATGAGTTCAAATTCTCCCTTTTGTGAAGTTTAAATTGTACTATAGTATTAATAGGGAGTCATGCCTGATAAGCTTATGTGATAATTCTTTTATGTGTTTCTGTATTATAATTGTGCTGTAATTATTGGGTTTTAGCCTACTAGGTGAGTGCCTAGGTGGCATTAAATGTGACTCGTTAATTCGGGTAAATAATTATGAAGTACTCATACCTCACATTCTGTTGGCAGTGTTGTGAGACTTCGAAATGAAGTTTTGGTTAATATTAGGTTAATTGGCGATGTTGTAATCGATTATGAACAATTATTAAGACCAAAGATGTGATGATGGGCATACATATGAAGTACTTCATATCCTGATATTATTATAATAATACAATGCTTGTAATGCTGAGATTAGTTTTATTGATATATACCTTGTGTTGTGCATGTGTTGCTAGGAGTTGTTTTGGTGTTACTATGGCAGGTGGATAGGCCCATTTACAGGGGAGACTCTGCCGAAATTTCTGAATGAAAAATTTGGGAGATTGTTATGTGCGAAAAGAAAATAGAAAAGTTATGTTATGTGTTTAAGGGCAGACTCTACTTCTCATTCAAGGGAGAAAGATCCTAAGCGGGGGAGAATGTAACACCCCGGAGTTACTTCAACACTATCAAGAAAGTTGATGTGTGCGTAGGCATGAGTTGCTATAGCCAGTTGAGACTAATATCGTGCGTCAAAGTAAAAATTAGGCATTTTGTAAATGATTGGAGAGTTAGGGATTTTGCTTTAAAGCTTATAAGAATGGAGAAAATAAATAATCTCAATTGAGATGGTGTTGTCGAACCCGTGTTAAATTGCGGGAACATAGAATCACCCACAAGTAAGTGTGTAAGAATACACTCAGTAATTCAAAGTCCTCAGAAAGATTCTTAGCACGTTCGAGGATGAACGTTTGTTTAAGAGGTGAAGAATGTAACGACCCAACTTGTTATTTTAAGAATTAACGTCGCATTCAATGACTTAAGGTCTTGAGCAGCTTCGTATTATATGTATTGACTTGCGTGCGTGGTTGAATTCAGTTACCGGATGATTCAGGGTAATTTGGGACACTCGATCCCTAAAACGGAAGCTTAAGTCTTAGGATTTTGACCATAGTTGGAAATGTGTGAAGACGACTCCGAAATGGAGTTCCATCGGTTCCTTAGCTCCGTTGGGTGATTTTGGACTTAGAGTGTGTCCGAAAAATTATTTGGAGGTCCGTTGTGGAATTAAGCTTGAAATGGCAAAAGTCGAATTTTTGAAAAGTTTGATCGGGGGGTTGACTTTTTGATATCGGGGTCGGAATACGATTCTGGAAATTTGAATATCTTTGTTATGTCAATTATGACTTGTGTGCAAAATTTGAAGTCATTCCGGATTGATTTGATGTGTTTGGCACAAGATATAGAATTTGAAAGTTCAAAGTTCATAGATTTTGATTTGAGATATGATTCATCGTTTTGATGTTGTTCGATGTGAATTGAGGCCTTGAGCAGGTCCATGTTATGTTATGGGACTGGATGGTGTGATTGGACGGGGTCCCGAGGGGCTCGGGGTAGTTTCGGACCATTTCTAGGTCATTTATAGCTGCTGGTTTTTGGCTACAGCAGTGTGCTATGCGATCGCGTGGAATTGGCCGCGATCGCGAAGCACAAAATGGGGGAAAATGGCCAGTGAATCGCGATCGCGGAAGGCCTTTCGCGATCGCATAGAGGAAATTTTCTGCTGCACTAACCCGATTTTGGAAGCTTATATCTCACAATCTATAAGAAATTTAGAGATAATTCAAAAATGAAAGTTGTATCCCTTTGTGTCCAGTTTTTACAAATGCAAACTATTTGTAATTTGGAGATATGTACAAAACGTTATGGTGGATACACTACAAGCTGTCCGAGAAGAGTTTGGAAATCTTTGTTGAATAGGGCTGATGTTGGAAGCATATATCTAGAAATATATAAGGAATTTGAAGATGAACAACAAATTAAAGTTATAGCCCTTGGAATCTAGTTTTCAGAAAGTTAAACCATTCATAAGTTGGAGGTTTCTACAAAATATTATGACCATTATACTAGAGGTTGTCTGGAAGAGTTGGGGAGTTTGTTCTTCGCGATCGCGAATGGTTTTCCGCGATCGCGAAGAGCAATTTTGGAGCTGAAAAATTTTGTGCTTCGCGATCGTGAAGAGTAAATACCTGGGCAGTAGCTATATTTTGAGGTTTCAGCCATTTTTAACATATTTGGAGCTATGGAGCTCGGATTGAAGCGATATTTGAGGCGATTTTCACCATATGGATTGGGGTAAGTGTTCTATATCCTAAAGTGTTTATATTTCATGAATCTATGATTATATTCATCGTTTAATTCGTATTTTAATGGAAGAAATCAAGATTTTTGTAAAATCTTCCAAAAATAAAAATTTAAGATTTGGAGGTCGAGTAGTAATTGGAATTCGAAAAAATTGATATGGTTGAACTCGTATCGGAATGGGTGTTCGGATTTCATGAACATTATGTCGGGTTCCGAGGGGCGGGTCCCGTGTTGACTTTTGTTGGCTTTTTGGAATAAATTTTTAAGTCGGCGTATTATTATCCGGAATTATTTCCGACGAATTTTAATGAAGTTATGCAATTAATTTGGATAGATTTGAGAGGTCCGGAGGTCAATTCGAGCAAGAAGGCGATTTTGAAATATCGGCCTAACTTCAAGAAGGTAAGTGTCTTACTTAACCTCGAGTGGGGAAATTATCCCTTAGGCATCGAGTCTTATGTGCCATATGTGAAATGTGAAAAGCCGTGTACACGAGGTGACGAGTACGTACTCGGGCTTATATGTGTAAATTTTATTGACTTAATGTCTTGAGCATATTGTGTGGTAAATTGGAGAATTGTTGGTATATATTTAATCATCTATTTGTCGTGCCTAAATCCTTGTTGTTGTTGAATCTGTTGTTATATGACAATTTGATGTGATTATACTTGATTATTTATGTAATTCCGTGAATTTGTTGGTTTGATAGTTATTGGAATTTAAATTCATTATGGATTTTTTTCTCTGCAAATAATTAATTAAATGAGCTTAAGATGAGGTGTTTATATAATTATTAAAAATTTGAATTTTATGAAGACTTTGCTTTATGTTGAGTAATTTTTATCTCTATTGATTATTTTTGGGTGTTGTGCACATTATGGCCAAGCCATGAGATCCTTATTGTGGAAAATAATGTATTATTTATTTCTGTAGCAAGTTGTAATATTTGAGCACTTGATGTGCAATTTGTGATATGTTGTAAGATTTGAGCACCTGATGTGCAATTTATGATATGTTATAAGATTTGAGCACTTGATGTGCAGTCTGTGATATGTTGTAAGATTTGAGCACTTGATGTGCAATTTGTGAAATACTATTATATTTGGGAACTTGAGGTGCAAGTTGTATTATGCTGTGATATTTGGGCGTTTGAGGTGCGATTTATGAAATATTGTGATATTGATACGCATGCGGTGAGATAAGGGTGGCTTGAAATGCGTGGCTAGTAGGGGAACTACTAGAAGTCATGCGGTGATATAAGATCATGGGTATTGAAACGCATGCGGTGAGATTAGGGTGGCTTGAAACGCGTGTCTAGTAAGGGAACTACTAGAAGTCATGCAGTGTGATAAGGATGGCTAAAACGCGGTATGCTATTTCGGGAAAAAATGATTTCTTTAAAATTAAATGTGAAGGCTCCCGCGGTAATATATGAAATAAGATATTGTGAATTTATTTATGATTTGGAACTATGAGGCGGTACCTCTGGAGTGCCCTGTTGATATTTCTTTATTTATGTTCTTGCCTTGGGTGATTTTGTTTCATTTAATATGTATATTCTTGTCTTCTTCCGTGATGTACTAGTTAACTTTATTATTATGTGTTTTGTGCTCCTAGTTGTATTGTGTTGGCTTTGGCTTTTTAGCACGAGACTCTGAAGAAGTATATTTCTGGTTTTTCTTACTGATTTTTGATGATTAAGTTGATTTAAATAAAAGAAGTTATTATTATGTTTTAAATTAAATAGTTTTACAACCAAACAAGTAGTTTATCAGATGCTTTAGTTTAAGTGCAATGTTATTTTCTTCACCCAAATGATTTCTAAAAAATAAATTCAATTCTTTGTTGATTTCTTACTTGATTTAAAAATTCTAAACTCACTTTAATGGAAATAAATTGATCATGTGGATATTATATATATTGAGGATATTGGCATGTGAATTGTCTGTGCAGTTATGATATGAAATAATGGCACGAGGTGCCGGAAAAATATGATGATTTAATTATGGGCACGAAGTGCCGTGGAGATATGAAAAATGCGCTGAGACCCGTGTTTATAAAAAGTATGAAATGGGCTAAGACCCGTATTTTTATGATTATGAAATGAGGTGTCACATGGTGACTTTTTAATTGAAGAATTATATTCAAAATATTTATTTGGAAGGATTTGTATTTAGAAAGTATTACATGAAAGAATTATATTTGAAAGAGAGTTATTTGGTAGAATTATATGTGAAGGATATTTATTTGAAGAATTTGATTTAATTGGGTGTACTTGTATTTATTATTTGTTGAACGATATTAAATAGTGTTTGTTGTCTTGCTGTGCATATCACTAGGTGCCATCACGACGCACGTGCTGGAATTTTGGGTCGTGACACTATCAGTGCACCACCACTCCAGAGTTACTACAGTAGTCACCCGACCCATCTGGGTCAGCTTCAGCAGCCACGGCATCAGGATGGGTGTTATGAGTGTTGGAACATTAGTCACATCAGGAGGTATTGCCCTAGATTGGTGAGTAACAGATCTCGGCAAGATTCTCGTGCCATCATACCGGCACCGGGTGCTTCACCGCCTGCTCAGCCTACTAGAGGTAGGGGTCAGGCAGCTAGAGGTGGAGTTCAGGCCATTAGAGGTGGAGGTCAGACCGTTAGAGATGGAGGCCAGCCAATTAGAGGCCGTCCCAGAGATGCAGTTCAGAGTGGTAGGGCCCAGCCCCGATTTTATGCTTTTCCAGCTAGGCCTGAGGCCGAGTCATCTGATGTTGTGATCACAGGTATTATTCCAGTTTGCCATAGAGATGCTTCAGTTCTATTTGATCCAGGATCTACTTATTCCTATGTGTCCTCCTATTTTGCTNTTTGCCATAGAGATGCTTCAGTTCTATTTGATCTAGGATCTACTTATTCCTATGTGTCCTCCTACTTTGCTGCATATTTGGTTGTGCCTTGTGATTCTTTGAGTGCTTCTATGTGTGTATCTACATTAGTGGGAGACTCTGTTATAATAGATCATATCATTGGTAATTTTGAGACTACTGTGGATCTTCTACTTCTTGATATGGTAGATTTTGATGTCATCTTAGGTATGGATTGGTTGTCTCCTTATCATGCTAGATTGTCATGTCATGTCAAGACAGTGACCCTAGTTATGCCAGGGTTACCTCGGTTAGAGTGGAAAGGAACTCCTGACCATTCTACCAGCAGGGTTATTTCTTATATGAAAGCTCAGCGTATGGTAGAGAAAGGGTGTCTAGCCTATTTGGCTTATATTCACGATCCCAGTGCGGATATCCCTTCTATGGACTCAGTACCAGTTGTTCGTAAATTTTCAGAAGTATTTCCTACAGATCTGCCGGGGATGCCACCCGACAGAGATATTGACTTGGCTCCGAGCACTCAGCCTATTTCCATTCCACCATACTGTATGGCCCCGCCAGAGTTGAAAGAATTGAAAGAGCAGTTACAAGACTTGCTTGATCAGGGATTCATTAGACCCAGTGTCTCGCCCTGGGGTGCACCAGTATTATTTATAAAGAAGAAAGATGGTTATATACGGATGTGTATAGACTATCGGTAGTTGAACAAGGCCACTATCAAAAACAAATATCTGTTGCCAAGAATTGATGATTTATTTGATCAGCTTCGGGGTGCCAAGGTATTTTCGAAGATTGGTTTGAGGTCTGGTTACCATCAGTTGAAGATTAGGGCATCTGATATTCCTAAGACAGCTTTTCGGACTCGGTATGGGCATTACGAGTTCCTAGTGATGTCATTTGGGTGGACAAATGCTCCAACAACATTTATGGATTTGATGAATCGAGTGTTCAAGCCTTATTTGGATTCTTTTGTGGTTGTATTCATTTATGATATCTTGATTTACTCTAGCAGTCGAGAGGAGCATGAGCAGCATCTTTGAAGTGTGCTTCACACCTTGAAGAATAATCAGTTATATGCCAAATTTTCAAAATGTGAGTTTTGATTGGACTCAGTTGCCTTTTTGGGACATGTTGTATCGGCAGAAGGCATAAAGGTGGATCCTAAGAAAATTGAGGCTGTTCAGAATTGGCCTAGACTTACTTCAGTTATAGAGATCCGGAGTTTCCCGGGTTTGGTTTGGCAGGTTATTATCGTCGGTACATGGAAGGGTTTTCATCTATAACAAGCACATTAACCAGACTAACCCATAAGGGTGTCCCATTCAGATGGTCAGACGAATGTGAGTTGAGCTTTCAGAAGCTCAAGACCTCTTTGACTACGGCACCAGTATTGGTATTACCCACAGGTTCAGGATCGTATACGGTATATTGTGACGCATCTCACATTGGGCTTGGTGCAGTATTAATGCAAGATGGCAAGGTAATTGCATATGCGTCGCGGCAGTTGAAAGTTCACGAGAAGAATTATCCTGTTCATGACTTAGAATTGGCAGCCATTGTTCATGCCCTGAAGATTTGGAGGCATTACCTCTACGATGTCTCGTGTGAGGTATTTACTGATCATCGTAGCCTTCAGTATCTGTTCAAACAAAAAGATCTTAATTTGAGGCAGAGAAGATGGTTGGAGTTGTTGAAAGACTATGATATCACCATTTTGTATCACCCCGGAAAGGCCAATGTGGTGGCCGATGCTTTGAGTAGAAAGGCTGTGAGTATGGGCAGTCTTGCGTATATTCCGGTAGGTGAGAGGCCATTAGCTGCAGATGTTCAGACTTTGGCTAATCAGTTCGTGAGGTTAGATGTTTCAGAACCCAGTCGGGTTCTAGCTTGCACATTCGCTCGGTCTTCTTTATATGAGCGCATCAGCGAGAGACAGTATGATGATTCTCATTTACTTGTCCTTAAGGACACGGTGCGACACGATGATGCCAAACAGGTTGTCGTGGGGGAAGATGGGGTTCTGCGAATGCAGGGTCGTATTTGTATGCCTAATGTGGATGGGCTTCACGAATTAATTCTTGAAGAAGCACACAGTTCCAGGTATTTTATTCATCAAGGTACCGCCAAAATGTATCAAGATTTGCAGCAACATTATTGGTGGAGCATAATGAAAAAGGATATAGTTGCACATGTAGCTCAGTGTCTGAATTGTCAGCAAGTTAAGTACGAGCATCAGAGACCCGGTGGTTTGCTTTAGAAGTTAGAAATTCCTGAGTGGAAGTGGGAGCGTAACACTATGGATTTTGTTGTTGGGCTCCCACGGACTCAGAGAAAATTTGACGTAGTTTGGGTCATTGTGGACAGGTTGACCAAGTCAGCACATTTCATTCCAGTGGCAGTTACCTATTCTTTAGAGAGGTTAGCTGAAGTTTACATTTATGAGATTGTCCGCCTTCACGGTGTGCCCGTGTCTATTATTTCAGATCGAGGTACGCAGTTTACCTCAATTTCTGGAGAGTTGTACAACATGAGTTAGGCATGCGGGTAGAGTTGAGTACAACATTTCATCCACAGACAGACGGACAGTCAGAGTGCATTATTCAGATATTGGAAGATATGCTTCGCGCTTGTGTTATAGGCTTTGGAGGTTCTTGGGATCATTTCTTGCCATTTGCGGAGTTTGCTTATAATAATAGCTACCAGTCGAGCATTCAGATGGCTCCATATGAGGCATTATATGGAAGGCGATGCCGATCGCCAGTTGGTTGGTGTGAACCGGGAGAGGCTCGGTTGTTGGGTACCGATTTGGTACAGGATGCCTTGGATAAGATCAAGATTTTTCAGGATTGACTTCGCACATCTCAGTCTAGATAAAAGAGTTATGCCAACAGAAAAGTTTGTGATATTTCATTCATGGTTGGAGAAATAATATTGCTCCAGGTTTCACCTATGAAAGGTGCAATAAGGTTCGGAAAGAAGGGCAAGTTGAGCGCTAGGTATATCGGATCCTTTGAAATTCTTGAAAGGGTGGGTGAAGTAGCCTACAGGCTGGTGTTCCATGTGTCTATGCTCTGAAAATATCATGGTGATCCGTCCCATGTGTTAGATTTCAGCTCGGTCCAATTGGACAAAGATTTGACTCCCGACAGGTCCGACAGTTGAGGTTTAAGAGTTATCCTTCAGTTCGATTGCAATGGAGAGGTCAGCCGGTAGAGGCATCTACCTGGGAGTTCGAGTCGGACATGCGGAGTAAATATTCACACTTATTCACCAGCTCAGGTATTTTTTTTTTTCTAATTCCGTTCGAGGACGAACATTTGTTTTAGAGATGGAGAATGTAATGACCCAAAATGTCATCTTTAAATTTAATAAGTAATTATGTGTTCTAAGACCTCGAAAAATACCATTATCATTCCTCGACTTGCGTGCGCAGTCCGTAAAATTTTCCGAAAAGTTCTTTATGTGAAAAATGGATTAAAATAGGAAATAGAGCTTTAAAACTCAACTAAGTTGACTTTGATCAACATTTTGAGAAAAAGGACCCGGATCGGTGTTTTGACAGTTCTGGTAGCTCCGTATCGTGATTTGGGACTTAAGCGTATGCCCGAAATTTAATTTAGAGGCCCCTAGCTCAAGTTATGACCATTTAACGGAACTAGCAATTTAAAGGCTAAAGATTCCAAGTTTGACCACAGGGTTGACTTTTTGATATCGGGGCCGAAATCCGATTCAGGAAATTTGAACAGCTCCGTTATGTCATTTATGTCTTGTGCGTCAAATTTGAAGTCATTCCGAATTCATTTAATATGTTTTGGCACGAGGTTTGCAAATTGAAAAGTTTAAAACTCAAAGTTCGAATCGGGGTGTGAATTGTAATTTCAGCGTTGTTTGATGTAATTTTAGACCCCGAGTCAGTCCGTATTATGTTATGAGACTTGTTAGTATATTCGGACGAGGTCCCAAGTACCCCGAGTTTGATTCGAATCGAAATCGGAACAAGAATTAGACTTAAGCAAAATCTGAAATTTTGGTTTCTGTTGTAATCACACCTGCGGATTTTTGACCACAGGTGCGAGCTCGCACAAGCGAGACTTCTATCGCAGATGAGGGACTAGGCTGGCCTGGGGTCTTCACAGGTGCGACCTTTTTGCGCTGAAGCAGATGTCGCAGGTGCGACGGGAGTGTCCGCAGATGCGGAACCTCACCTGGCAGCTTGGCATCGCAAATGCAAGCTTTGTCTCGCAAATGCGGAGCTTTTGTCCGCAGATGCGAAAATGACTGGGCAGAGCTCATAAATTCGGAAGTCGCTATTTTTACTCATTTTTGAGTTTTAAGTCTCGGATTTGGCCGATTTCAAGGGGAATTTTCTCGACTTTGAATTGGGTAAGTGTTTTTTTAACCAAAAGTGATTATATTTCACAAATCCATATCTATATTCATCATTTATTTCGGATTTAAATGGAAGAAATTAGAATTTTTGTAAAACTTTCCAAAAATGGAAAATTAAGATTTGAAGGTCCATTTGATATCAGAATTTGAGAAATTTTGTATGGTTGAACTCGTATCGGAACGGGTGTTCGGATTTCGTGAGTTTTTCCGGGATTTGAAATGTGGGTCCCACTGCCAAATATTTTAATGAATTTCGGATTTTTATCTGAAAAATGTGTAAATTTATATGGAATTAATTCCTATGATTAGTATTGAATATATTGAATTGTTTGTGAATAGATTTGAAGCTTTCGGAGGTAAATTAAAAAGGAAAAGCTGTGGTTGAATAATTGATTAGAAATTGCAAAGCGAGGTAAGTGTCGGGGTTAACCTTGACTTGAGGGAATAGAACCCTTAAATTATTTGTTATGTGAATTGCATGTGAACGACGTATAGGTGAGGTGACGAGTGTCTATACGTCATCAAATTAATTTTTTGCCAATTTCTCTCTTATTTTTTGTCAAATATTAATTCTTGAATTCCTTTATTAATTGTTACATGCTATTTGGATTATGTTTTTAATTGTTATCTGATATTTAGCATATTAAATATTAAACTGCCTATTTTCTCCCTGATTTTTATAATAATTTGTTATTTGTCATTGTTTGTTTCATAATTAAATCATAATCGTTGTATGCTTGTTGTCTTAAAATTTTATATTAATTGTTGCATTTATTGGGGAAATTTTTTCTACAAGAACTGGTTGAAATGGATATATTGGAGGATCAGGTTGCACGCCGCAACAGACTTATTAAAAAGTCAATATTGGGGGATCGGATTGCACGCCGCAATAGACTTATTGAAAAGTCAATATTGGGGGATCGGATTGCACGCCGCAATAGACTTATTGAAAAGTCAATATTGGGGGATCGGATTGCACGCCGCAATAGACTTATTGAAAAGTCAATATTGGGGGATCGGATTGCACGCCGCAATAGACTTATTGAAAAGTCAATATTGGGGGATCGGATTGCACGCCGCAATAGACTTATTGAAAAGTCAATATTGGGGGATCGGATTGCACGCCGCAATAGACTTATTGAAAAGTCAATATTGGGGGATCGGATTGCACGCCGCAATAGACTTATTGAAAAGTCAATATTGGGGGATCGGATTGCACGCCGCAATAGACTTATTGAAAAGTCAATATTGGGGGATCGGATTGCACGCCGCAATAGACTTATTGAAAAGTCAATATTGGGGGATCGGATTGCACGCCGCAATAGACTTATTGAAAAGTCAATATTGGGGGATCGGATTGCACGCCGCAATAGACTTATTGAAAAGTCAATATTGGGGGATCGGATTGCACGCCGCAATAGACTTATTGAAAAGTCAATATTGGGGGATCGGATTGCACGCCGCAATAGACTTATTGAAAAGTCAATATTGGGGGATCGGATTGCACGCCGCAATAGACTTATTGAAAAGTCAATATTGGGGGATCGGATTGCACGCCGCAATAGACTTATTGAAAAGTCAATATTGGGGGATCGGATTGCACGCCGCAATAGACTTATTGAAAAGTCAATATTGGGGGATCGGATTGCACGCCGCAATAGACTTATTGAAAAGTCAATATTGGGGGATCGGATTGCACGCCGCAATAGACTTATTGAAAAGTCAATATTGGGGGATCGGATTGCACGCCGCAATAGACTTATTGAAAAGTCAATATTGGGGGATCGGATTGCACGCCGCAATAGACTTATTGAAAAGTCAATATTGGGGGATCGGATTGCACGCCGCAATAGACTTATTGAAAAGTCAATATTGGGGGATCGGATTGCACGCCGCAATAGACTTATTGAAAAGTCAATATTGGGGGATCGGATTGCACGCCGCAATAGACTTATTGAAAAGTCAATATTGGGGGATCGGATTGCACGCCGCAATAGACTTATTGAAAAGTCAATATTGGGGGATCGGATTGCACGCCGCAATAGACTTATTGAAAAGTCAATATTGGGGGATCGGATTGCACGCCGCAATAGACTTATTGAAAAGTCAATATTGGGGGATCGGATTGCACGCCGCAATAGACTTATTGAAAAGTCAATATTGGGGGATCGGATTGCACGCCGCAATAGACTTATTGAAAAGTCAATATTGGGGGATCGGATTGCACGCCGCAATAGACTTATTGAAAAGTCAATATTGGGGGATCGGATTGCACGCCGCAATAGACTTATTGAAAAGTCAATATTGGGGGATCGGATTGCACGCCGCAATAGACTTATTGAAAAGTCAATATTGGGGGATCGGATTGCACGCCGCAATAGACTTATTGAAAAGTCAATATTGGGGGATCGGATTGCACGCCGCAATAGACTTATTGAAAAGTCAATATTGGGGGATCGGATTGCACGCCGCAATAGACTTATTGAAAAGTCAATATTGGGGGATCGGATTGCACGCCGCAATAGACTTATTGAAAAGTCAATATTGGGGGATCGGATTGCACGCCGCAATAGACTTATTGAAAAGTCAATATTGGGGGATCGGATTGCACGCCGCAATAGACTTATTGAAAAGTCAATATTGGGGGATCGGATTGCACGCCGCAATAGACTTATTGAAAAGTCAATATTGGGGGATCGGATTGCACGCCGCAATAGACTTATTGAAAAGTCAATATTGGGGGATCGGATTGCACGCCGCAATAGACTTATTGAAAAGTCAATATTGGGGGATCGGATTGCACGCCGCAATAGACTTATTGAAAAGTCAATATTGGGGGATCGGATTGCACGCCGCAATAGACTTATTGAAAAGTCAATATTGGGGGATCGGATTGCACGCCGCAATAGACTTATTGAAAAGTCAATATTGGGGGATCGGATTGCACGCCGCAATAGACTTATTGAAAAGTCAATATTGGGGGATCGGATTGCACGCCGCAATAGACTTATTGAAAAGTCAATATTGGGGGATCGGATTGCACGCCGCAATAGACTTATTGAAAAGTCAATATTGGGGGATCGGATTGCACGCCGCAATAGACTTATTGAAAAGTCAATATTGGGGGATCGGATTGCACGCCGCAATAGACTTATTGAAAAGTCAATATTGGGGGATCGGATTGCACGCCGCAATAGACTTATTGAAAAGTCAATATTGGGGGATCGGATTGCACGCCGCAACAGACTTATTTAAAAGTCTATATATATACTTGATTGAAATAAATATATGACAGACTTGATTAAAAGGAAAATATTGGGAGAGCGGGTTGCACGCTGCAACAGAAATGAATGTAAATATATTGTGAGAGCGGGTTGCACGCTGCAACAGAATTGGGTGAAATAATAATGGATTATGACTGTTGTGTTGGCTTCAATTATTATAAATGAGTTACCTGATTTATTTCTATTATTTGTTGTTGTTATTAATATTGCGTACAGATTAATGTAAGTGAACCGCCTTAGCCTCGTCACTACTTCGTCGAGGTTAGACTCAGTACTTACCAGTACATGGGGTCGGTTGTTCTGATACTATACTCTGCACTTCCTGTGCAGATTTGGGAGTTGGTCCCAGCGGCGTACTATAGACTTGCTCGAATTTCAGCTACCAGAGGAGACTTGAGGTATAACTGCATGGCGTCCGCAGTTCTGAAGTCCCCGTCTATTGTACTTTAGCTGTGTGTTTATTTCCAAATAGCTTTATTTTATTCAGACCTTTATTTGTATTTATTCTAGAAGCTCGTGCATTTGTGACACCAATTCTGGAATGGCATTTAGATACCGTTGTTTTTATGGATTATTTCAAAATTGCTTTCGCATTTGCTTCCTTGTTAATAATAAATTTAAAATTATTTTAAAATGGATAATATTATTCTAACGTTGGCTTGCCTAGTAAGTGAAATGTTAGGCGCCATCACGGTCCTAAGGTAGAAATTTCGGGTCGTGACAACCCCGTATATCTTAATCGAAACCCATTTAACTCCATTTCTAAGAATAGCTTCCATTGAGTCTCTGCACCTATCCTTTTTTCTAAACCTTTATTTGTTTTCGGAAAATATGATTTGGCTCAGGATTGCCCATTTTTGTTAATTCTAGAGTTTCTCTAAATTTAAAAGTGATCACTTAGTAAGTTTTCATACCAAGACTCAATCCAATTAAGTTCGTAGCGTCTACCGATTTCGCCATATCCCCCTTTCTTTTTGAGATTAGGATCTCGTTGTGTTGTTATTCCTTTTTCTTTTTCTTTCATTTATATTGGAACCATTGAATTCATTAGATACCAATTCCTATCTCGAAAACGTGTTTTCTCCTCTTTGATTTTCTTAACTATCTTCTATAGGAGACCTTTTTTTGTCCAATCAAAAATGATTTTATCATTTCGGAATCCGCAATTCAATATAGATGGATATATACCCCATCCATATGTCTCTCTTCCTGCCATTTTGCCATTCGATTTGGAATACTTGAACGGTCGATTCTTTTTTTTTATCTTCACTTTTGCCTGAAAGCGGAGGAATGTCTCATTAGTTATAACTAACCATTTCATTAAACAATTAGAATTTGAAATAAATATAAATATAGAATGAGAGATATATATGATATAGAATCAAATATAGAACTGTAATAAAAAATAAAAAGGATTTCAAATGACAAAAAAAGAAATGAAAAAGAACATTTACCATTCAAATTGAAAATGAAAATAAAAGAATATTAACAATATTTACAATTACTATTTAATAATATTAGTATTAGAATTGTTATTAGAATTGTGATAAATCGAAATTCTATATCGCTATATTAATCCTTATGTTCTAGAATATATATTCAATATAATATTGANTATATGTCTCTCTTCCTGACATTTTGCCATTCAATTTGGAATAATTGAACGGTGGATTCTTTTTTTTATATCTCATTAGTTATAACTAACCATTCTATTAAATAATTAGAATTTAAAATAAATATAAATATAGAATGAGATATATATATGATATAGAATCAAATATAGATGTAACGATCCGGCCGGTTGTTTCGAGAGTTATAGTCCCCATTTTTCCCATTTCTGCTTCCTTTTGTGCTTTTCAGCTATATTATGATATATCGAGTTAGTTGGTTTGGGTCCGGAGTGATTTTTGAGTGAATTGAGACACTTAGTCTCTTAATTAGAACCTTAAGTTGGAAAAGTCAATCGGATGTTGACTTATGTGTAAACGGTCTCGGGTTTGATTTCTGATGGTTCCATTAGCTTCGTTAGGTAATTTTGGACTTTGGAGAGCACCCAGAATGTGATTTGGAGGTCCTTAGTGGAATTAGGCTTGAATTAGCGAAAGTTAGAAATTTGGCGATTTCGGTCGGCAGTGGAAAATTTGATATCGAGGTCGAAACGGATTTTCTGAAAGTTGGAGTAGGTTCGTGGTGTCATTTGTGATGTGTGTGTAAAATTTGAGGTCATTCGGACGTGGTTTGGTTGGTTTCGGTATCAGTTGTCGAATTTGGAAGTTTAGAAGTTCTTAGGCTTGAATCCGAGGGTAAATTGGTGTTTCGATATTGTTTTGAGTGATTCGAAGGCTCGACTAAGTTAGTATATTGATATATGACTTATTGGTATATTTGGTTGAGGTCCCGAGGGGCTCGGGGTGATTCCGGATGGCTAACGGGAGGTTTGGAATTTGGAAATGCAGCTGAATTGTTGTTGTTGGTGTTTTTTCGCACCTGCGGAGAGGAAGCCGTAGGTGCGAGGTCGCAGATGCACTTGGGGAGCCACAAATGCGGACATAGAGGACCTGGGCTGGAACCACGGGTGCATAAGAGTGGTCGCATCTGCGAGACCGCAGATGCAGAAGTGAGGAGTTGGTCGATTTCCGCAGAAGCAGAGAGGGATGCGCAAGTGCGCAATCGCAGGTGCGAGATCTGGCCGCAGATGCGGAACCTAGGATTTTAAGTGAGTTCCGCACCTACGATGGAAATTCCGCAGGTGCAGTATCGCAGGAGCGAAAAAGGGACACTTGCTAGGCAGAAAGTATAAAAAGGATACTTCGTGATTTTTTGTTAATTTACACCATTTGAAATTCGGACCTTAGAGATTTTGGAGTTATTTTTGAAGGGTATTCAAGGGTTTTCACAGAGTTAAGTTGCTTGAGCTCTACTATCAATAGCTATGGTGTCTTCCCGTTAATTTTCCACCTAATTAGTAAGCTTTTTAAAGTGAAATAAGGGGTTAGGGCTTGGGATTTTGGAGAGTGTAATTTGAGGATTTGAGGGACTAAATGATGTCGAATTTTGATAAATTTAGTATGGATAGACTCGTGAGTGAATGGGCTTTCGGGTTTTGTAACTTTTGTCGGATTTCGAGACGTGGGCCCGGGGGCCAGGTTTGAGTGAATTTCGGGATTTGGCGTATAAATTGGTATTTTCCTTGTGGGATTCATTCCTTTAGCTCATATTGATCATATTTTATTGCTCGTGGCTAGATTCGGGTCATTTGGAGGCTGGTTCGAGAGGAAAGAACATTCTAGAGTATGAGTTCTACGCTGTTGAGGTAAGTAACAATATTAAATCTGGTCTTGAGGGTATGAAACCCGGAGTTTGGTATAATGTGACTGTTTGGAGGTGGCACCCATGCTAGGTGATGGGCGTGTGGGTGTACGCCATGAGGGATTGAGACTTGGTCCGTCCCGGAAGACTATGAAGTCTAATAGCCTTTATTTGTGTTTATATGCATTCCTGTCTACTAGAACTTGACTGGCTTTCATGTTAGAAATCATGCTTAGGTTATATCCCTGCTCATGGTAGTTATATTCAGTCATAGTGATTCTTGTACATGTTTACCTCAGTCTCTATTATTTTTCCGTATGATATACTGTAACACTTTGATTTGGGTTGTTTTCCCTTTCTTTATTGAGAGCTACGAGACTAGAGAGGTCCATGACTGAGTAAGGCCAAGAGCCTGTTTGTGATACTATAGCACGTGAGTTGTCCGTGTAGCACGTGAGTTATCCGTGCGGATCCAGATATTGATACTATGGCACGTGAGTTATCTGTGCAACACGTGAGTTGTCCGTGCAGATTATAGCTCTTGGGCTGTAGGAGGCCCTCATGAGTCTGAACACCCCCAATGAGTGTAGGTACCTATTAAGCGTGTGCATTGAGCGCTGAGAATTGAGTGTCGAGTTATTGAGGGTTTAAGTGACAGTGTCTGTGAGGTTTCATCTATTTCACTTTGTTGTTGCATTCAGCTGAAAATTGTCTTGCTGGAATTGATAATTATGCAACTGATCTTTTACTCATGTTTATTCTTAACTGTGAAAATTATCAACTGAATTATTTTGTATAGCTCGTCACTACTTCTCAATTCCTTATTTATTTATGTTACTTGTTGAGTTGGTTGTACTCATACTACACCCTGCACTATATGTGCAGATCCAGGTGTATCTGAGCATGGAGATTGTTGGGTCGAGGCCTGTTTGAGTTTCGGAGACTGCAAGGTAGCTGCCAACGTCCGTAGGACCTTGTTACTCCTTTCACATTTCTTTCCGTTTTGTACTGATATTTAGACATTGGCTATAATAGTTTTTAATACTTAGACGCTCATGACTTGGTGACACCCCGATGTTTGGGGCTCGTTTTCTGCACTTTGTTCCAAATTTGAGTTTAACTTTGATTTTATGAAAAGATTTCTGATATGGAAAGCTTTACTTTACTTTTATATTTAGTTCGGAAGTATTTTTAGGAAGGTCGGCTTGCCTAGTACCATCGATAGGCGTCATCATGACACGTTAAGTTTTGGGGTCATGACAGAATTGTAATAAAAAATAAAAACAATTTCAAATGACAAAAAAAAAAAGAAATGAAAAAGAACATTTACCATTCAAATTGAAAATGAAAATAAAAAAATATTAACAATATTTACAATCACTATTTAATAATATTAGTATTAGAATTGTTATTAGAATTGTGATAAATCAAAATTCTATATCGCTATATTAATCCTTATGATCTAGAATATTCAATATAATATTGAATAGTTAATAACTAATATTCCATTTCCAATAGTTTAGTCAATTACTATGCATATAAAATTTCTGTGATATGGGCCCGCTTAGCTCAGAGGTTAGAGCATCGCATTTATAATGCGATGGTCATCGGTTCAATTCCGATAGCCGACTTTTCCCTATTCCTTTTTTATTCCATTTTTTAGATGATTGATAATGTTCCTTTGAAATAAAAGAATATTGAAATAGCGCCTTCTTCCTTTTCCAAAAGCTATCAATTTATTATAGGAACTTCCAATTATGTCAGGAAAGGATTATATATATAATAGAAGGGGGTCTGTATATTTATCCAATTCATCCCATTCTTCTTTTCTTTATAGTAATAGTACAAGTACACTATTTCAGTAAACTTCGCTTCATTTAGTTCAGTTTAGTTTTAGTTTAGGTTTATTCTGTAAAATAAAATTCAATAAAAAATAAAATAAATAGAAATAAGAATAAGGAGTCTTTATGTCGCGTTACCGAGGACCTCGTTTCAAAAAAATACGCCGCCTGGGGGCTTTACCAGGACTAACNCGAAAGGATTATATATATAGTAGAAGGGTATCTGTATATTTATCCAATTCACCCCATTCTTCTTTTCTTTATAGTAATAGTACAAGTACATTATTTCAGTAAACTTCGCTTCATTTAGTTCAGTTTAGTTTTAGTTTAGGTTTATTCTGTAAAATAANTAGTTCAGTTTAGTTTAGTTTAGGATTATTCAGTAAAATAAAATTCAATAAAAAATAAAATAAATAGAAATAAGAATTAATTCGAAATACTAAATAAGAAATAAGAATAAGGAGTCTTTATGTCGCGTTACCGAGGACCTCGTTTCAAAAAGATACTCCAAATATTTTTTAAGTCCTAGTAAGGTACAACTATATAATGTATTTTTCAAAAGAATGACACAATAATATAAGATAAGTGTCACGACCCAAAATCTGATTAGTCGTGATGGCACCTAACCCAACCCTCTAGGTAAGCCAATTAACCACTAACCAATTTCAATAACAATTAATAAAGCAATTAAATAAAGAAATATCTGAATCTAATACATTCCTCAAGAACTGGTAGTACAAATCATGAGCTTCTAAGAACAAAATTTACAAAGAAGAAATAAAATAAATACATAGTCTGTTTGAAAAGTACATAACAGAGTTTTATAGATCTAAGGCTACCACGAACAACAGGCAGCTACAACCAGGACACAAGTACATCTTCAATCCAGCTCCCATCGAACACAACAACATAAGCAACCAACATCTGCACGCAAGGTGCAGAAGTGTAGTATGAGTACAACCGACCCTATGTACTCAATAAGTAACAAACCTAACCTTAGGTTGAAAGTAATGACGAGCTAACAAAAAACGGTCGGGTCCAACACCAATATTCCACAACAGTTCATAAAATTCTAGTACAAGTAACAAATGCGTATCTCAGAAATAAAATGCTCAATTCGTTCACAGTTCCAGAAAGAATAGGCATTTCTTTTCAAGTATCTCAGTGAAAATCTAAATCTTTTACCGAAAAGACAATATACGAGTAAGTTTGAAAACTGAGATTTTTTTTTCCTAAAAATCCTTTCAACAAATAGTAAGATGTTTCATTTTCAGATAGCATGAGGAAGATACTTCTCTATGCCTACATGTCAAGATACAGGTAAAATCATAAATGTCCCCAAAACTGGGTAGCAAAAGGAAGTGCACCTCTATGCATGTATCTCAAGTACGCATGTCAAATGCAATGCATCTCGATGATAAACTCATGTAATCGCACTCTCAGAGTACTCAATCTCACTGTCTCGCATTCTCTCTCACTATGATCAGCACATGCAAACACTCAGCGTTGTACCATACCCGCTGCGGCATACAACCCGATCCCTATTTATAGTCGACTGCGCTCACAGGGGGTGTGCAGACTCCGGAGGGGCTCCTTTCAGCCCAAACGCTATAATCCACACGGACAACTCACGTGCCATAATATCAATATCTGGAATCGCACGGACAACTCACGTGCTATAATATCAACATCTGGAATCGCACGGACAACTCACGTGCTATAGTGACAACATCTTCACAAACAGGCCCCCGACCTCACTCAGTCATCAATCTCTCCAGTCTCACTCACGGGCTCACAATGTCATGAAACCAGCCCGACAACAATGATATGATGTATCGATAAATAACTGAGACTGAGATATGATATGAATGCATAAATATGACTGAGTACGAAATATCAATGAAATCAGTGAGATGCTAGTAAGAAACGACCACTATGGGTCCAAACAATATCGGGAAAATGCCTAAACATAATATCTTGCATGATTGAGAGCTTAACTACTTTATCACATGACGAAAACATGGATATCAACAAAGTAGGACCACTATACAGTGCCATGGAAACAATAGAGTCCCAATTCACATAGTGCAAGCCCACACGCCCATCACCTAGCATGTGCGTTACCTCAATACCAATCACATAACACGTATTTTTGGGTTTCATACCCTCAGCATTAAGATTAGAAGAGTTACTTACCTCGAACAAGCCAATACCAATGCCGAACAAGCCAAACGATGCTCCAAAGATGCCATCCCACGCGTTCCGACCTCCAAACGGCTCGAAACTAACCAAAAACAACTCAAGTACATCAAACAATGCTAAAGGAACCAATCCCGATCGAAAAAAATTAAATCTTGAATCAAAAGCCTGAAATCGGCCAAAAGCCCAATTCGGGCCCGCACCTCGGAACCCGACAAAATTTACAAAATTCAACAACCCATTCAATTATGAGTCCAACCATACTAGTTTCACTCAAATTCGACTCCAATTCGATGTTCAAAATTCGAAAATTCATATTATGAAACTTTAGGCCAAAACTCCCAATTTCCTCTTTAACATTTATCAACCAAAAGTTAAAATCGAAGATAGATTCATGGAATATAACCAAAACCGAGTAGAGAATACTTACCCCAATTCATATGGTGAAAATTTCTCCAAATATTGCCTCAATCAGAGCTTGAAAATGTAAAAATATAGCCAAAATCGCGAACCCTTGTATATAACATTCTGCCCAACACATCCGCATTTGCGGAATATTCGTCGCACCTGCGACCACTGTTTTTGCAGAAACACCTTGCACCTATGCTTCCTGGCTTCCTCACTGTTTCCTCTTCTGCGACTCGCTGCCCGCATCTGCACCAAACAGGTGCGAAAATCCCATCGCACCTGCGACCTCTGCTGACACCCTCCAACTCCGCACCTGCGCTCGAGCTGCCGCACCTGCGGCATCGCATATGCGCCCAAATCTCCGCTTCAGGGATCTTTCTCACCCATCACTATTCTCGCATATGCGACGCCTTTGTCGCTTCTGTGGCCATCGCACACATGCAAACCAACCGCATATGCGATCACACCAGAACCAATAACCTCCAGCTTTGCACATGAAGTGAAAATGATCCGAACCTCGTCCAAAACTCATCCGAGCCACTCGGGACCCCGTCCGAATATACTAATAAGTCCAATAATATTACACAGACCTACACGAGGCCTCAAATCACGCATAACCACATCGAAATGAAGAATAACACCTTAAATTGAAATCTATGAACTTTGAAACTTCAACTTCCACAGCCGATGCCGAAACCTATCGAATTACATCTGATTGACCTCAAATTTTGCACACACGTCACATTTCACATTACAGACCTATTACAATTTCTAGAATCGGATTCTGACCCCGATATCAAAAAGTTCACTCCCGGTCAAACTTTTCAAAATTTTAACTTCCGCCATTTCAAGCCAAATTCTACTACGGGCCTCCGAATCACAATCCGGACGTGCTCCTAAATCCAAAATCTCCCAACGGAGCAAATGGAACCATCAAAACTCTGTTCCGGGTTCAAATTCACAAAAATTCAAACTTGGTCAACGCTCCTAATTTAAAGCTTCGATAATAAAATCCATTCTTCCAATTCGATTCCGAATAACCTGAATAATAAAAACCGACGATTCACATAAGTCATAATGCAATATACGGAGCTATTCATGCCCATAAACTACCGAGCGAAGTACAAATGCTCAAAACGTCCGGTCGGGTCGTTACATTCTTCCCCACTTAAACATACGTTCGTCCTCGAACGTGTCCAGAGTTGTTCTCAAAGCCATCAAACTGCCATATAACCTTACCATGTACATACCCGGGGGTGATCCCACGTCACCCTATCCCATACGGGTCTGATAACACAACATAACCGAAATTTCTCAATGCAACCTAGCCCACAAGCCTTCGAATCCAATTTCCAACATTCGGAATTTCTTATAAGATCTAAATCCCGCAACCTACACCCTGTATAAGTCTGAACAAGTTGTACCGAAAGCCATAACCATAACTCAAATACTCAAAACTCAAATACCACATAGCTCAAATGCTCGAAGCAATGATTTCTAATCACAGTAGCTGCTCAAAACAACCCAATGCCAGTAATAAACCTCATATCAAAGAAGACTCCATTCTAAAACCTTTGTACACTGCCGATGATGAAATAAACATGCGAAAACTTATAACCATTCATCAGATCAACCAGTCATGGAACTCCCTCTCCTTCGACAAGAGTTATAGCAAATTTCTAAGCCGACTTTCGATATTATCCTTCCAACCATGTTGTAATCTATTCCGATAGTATCCATCCTAGGTCAAATGACCTCATCACATCCAACACAACCACTCTAGTGACATAACACATCAATACAATCTGAAGCCACAACTCGCGCAATCTGTGCACCAATAAGCAACAATCCAAATGTACTCAATCACGAAAATAACTCAAATAAGAGAACCGTCCCGCAAGCTCAACGGGTCACACCACAACGCGATGCTAAGAACCCATCACACACCGTAGAATCATAACACACGAATCTAACACAAAAGATCATATCTCAACATAACTCTGCTGTAATGCGCGACCCAATCCAAACACTGGCCCATATGAGACACCTCAAGTCACCATGCTCAAAATCAATAACCACGCACAATTCGACATCAAGTACCCAAAGTGCATTACCATAAACACAGAGAAGCTAATAACACAATTCCACCCAAAACTCAAAAGGACACAACCAATACGCAATCAATCAAGCAATACCCAAATACTCTTCTCTCTCAAATTCTGCTATAAGGCCCCAATAGAACTGCACCATGGGTGCATACAACCAACGAATCACGAACCCTCGGAGCATAGAAGAGTAACTCACCGAACATAACATAACACGAATAAGCTCATCTACAACCTGTGAGGATCAGGCCGGTCGTCTTGAGAGTTATAGCCTCGATCTCCTATTAACTATTTTCCCCGTATCATTTTCTGCTATTGTGACTTGCCGAGAGGTTTCGTTTTGGTTTTTGGAGTGTTTTGGGACACTTAGTCCCTAAGCGGAAGCTTAAATCTTAGGATTTGGACCGCAGCCGGAACTATGTGAAAATGACTCTAGAATAGAGTTTCGCCAGTTTCGTTAGCTCCGTTATGTGATTTTGGACTTAGCGACATGTCCAGATTGTATTTTGGAGGTCTGTAGTTCATCTTGGCTTGAAATGACAAAAGTTGAAGTTTTGGAGATTTTGACTGGTAGTGAAATTTCTTATATCAGGGTCGGATCTAAATTCCGGAAGGTGGAGTAGGTCTGTAGGGTTGAATATGACCTGTGTGCAAAATTTGGTGTCAATCGGACGTGGTTTGCTTGGTTTCGGCATCAGTTGTCGAATTTGGAAGTTTCAAGTTTTTTAAGTTTGAATCGGAGGATGATAAGTGATTTTAGCGTTGTTTGATGTGGTTTCAGGGCTCGACTAAGTTCGTATGGTACTTTAGGACTGGTTGGTATGTTTGGTTGAGGTCTCGGGAGCCTCATGTATGTTTCAAATGCTTAACAAATTGAGTTTGGGACTTGTGCAATTGCTGAAGCTGCTGCACCTGATGTAATCGCACCTGCGCACTTTGGGCCACAGGTGCGGCATCGCAGAAGCGGCCATGGAGCCGTAGAAGCAGTTTTGGCCATGTCAAGCTGGGTCCACAAGTTCGGCGATGGATCCGCAGAAGCGGACACGCATAAGCGGAAGAGGAGCGCAGGTGAGGGCCCACAGATGCGGCCCTTGTTCGTAGAAGCGGACCTAGTTCCCCTTACATGATTTTCGCACCTGTGATGGTATTTCCATAGGTGCGGTACCACAGATGCGGTTGAAGGCTCACAGAAGCGAGATCTCTGGCAGAAAAAGGGCAAAGTGCGAGGGTATGATTTCATTCTTCATTTTTGGACTTGAGAGCTCGGGATTTGGTGATTTTTCGAGGGATTTTAAGAGGAAGCTTTGGGGTAATGATTCCTAACTCATTTTTGGTTGTATCCCGTTAATCTATAGTTATCTTCTCCATTTAATTTCAGATTTGGGGTTGCAAATTTGGGAAAAAGTTGAGAAAAGTTCTTAGGCCGAATTTTGGGATTTTGACCAAGATTTGGGTATCGAATTTGAGTAATTTTTGTATGAGTGAACTCATGAGTGAATGGGTGCTCATATTTTATGACTTTTATCCGATTTCGAGACGTGGGCCCGTGGAGACTTTTTGGGGCAATTTTCTAATTTCTTGCTTTAGCTTTGATTTCATTAATTAGATTGATTTCTTAAAGTTGTATTTATGGTACGTAATTGATTTTGTCTAGATATGGGCCAATCCGAGCAGGATATTCGTGGAAAAGGAATTGTTACCGATTGATTGAGCTTGGTTCGCAGTAAGTGGCTTGCCTAACCTTGTGTGGGGAAATCCCCTTAGGATTTGGTGTTGTTATGATATGTGAGTGTCGTGTACGCGAGGTGACGAGTGCTTACATGGGCTATTTGTGGAAAAACCTGATTTTTACCGAGTAATAGCATGTTTTTATCTTATCTGAGTATACTAGCATGTGTAGTTATCCTGTTAGCCTAGAATAGCATGTCTACGTGTCCTAATTGCCTATTTGAACTCTTTACAGCATGTTTAGTAAATCCCGCTTCTTTCTTGACTTGTACTTAGTCTAAATTATAGGTTTCTTGCTGTAACTATTATATTCATTTGTATGAGCTGCGTATTTACTTTGAGACTACGGGACGGTATCTCGGGAGATCCCCCACAGCATATTTACTTTTGAGAGTATGAGGCTGTTCCTCGGGAGATCTCCTTGCACATTTAATTTTGAGACTACGAAGCGGTTCATTGGGAGTTCTCCCTGCATATTTACTTTTGAGACTACGAGGCGGTACCTCGGGAGATCTCCTTGCACTTTTATCTTGGGACTATGAGATGGTATCTCGGGAGATTCCCTGTTGTTTATCTCTGTGTTCTGCGTTGCTACTTTGCTATGTTATCCTTGTTTAAATTCCAATCTCTTATGATATTTTTATACTCTCCTGCTTATTTATTATATACCAGTAGGGCCTTGACCTGACCTCGTCACTACTCGACCGAGGTTAGGCTTGACACTTACTGGGTACCGCTGTGGTGTACTCACCCCCTTTCCTGCACATGTGTTTCGTGTACAGATCCAGGTTCCTTTTACCAGCCTCGTCCTTAGTTGCGGTCGCTACTATTTTTGGAGTACTTCAAGTTATATCTGCCCATGCCCACAGATCCTCGGAGTCCTCCTTTATCCCCCAATGTTGATTCTTCTCTTATTTCTATAGACACTGATGTATAGAACAAATAGAACTTCGTAGAAGCTTGTGACTTATGGTGTTTCGGGTCTTGGGAGTGTCATGTATATTTTGAGAGTTGGTTATTATATATACCGAGCGGCATCTCAATTGCTTAGTAAAATATTTGTTACTGTTAGTTGTTAATTTTTATGTTTTTCATTTCATTTCCGCAAGTGTTAGGTTTACCTAGTCGTAGAGACTAGGTGCCGTCACAACGATTAATAGAGGGAGAATTTGGGTTGTGAAAAGTTGGTATTAGAGCTCTAGGTTCATATGTGTCATGACTCACAAGCTGGTTTATTAGAGTCTCACGAATCGGTACGGAGACATCTGTACTTATCTTGCTATGGAACTGTTAGGAAAAATTATGCTTCTTTGTTTCCTTGTCGTACGAAATTTGTTGGCATCAAAACTTTAAAACTTCTGTAATCCATTCTTTCTCACAGATGGTGAGGACCCGTACCGGAGGATCTGACGACCAGGCACCTGCGCCCCCTGCTAGAGCCGCTAGAGGTCGGGGCCAGGGTAGAGGACGACCATGCGGTGCAGCCAGAGCACCCGCACGAGCTGCGATAGAGGAGCCCCCATCAGCTCCAGCTGGAGGGCAGGCACCGGAGGTTCCTATTGCTGTACCAGCCCTCCAGGAGACTCTAGCTCAGTTCATGAACATGTTCAGCACCTTAGCTCAGGCTGGATTGATTCCATTAGCTCCCACCACATCTCAGGCCGGGGAGAGGGCACAGACTCCCGCAGCCCGTACTCTTGAGCAGAGGGTCCAAGCTGATCAGGACCCAAAATTTATTCTTATGCCACTGGTAGCTCCGGTTCAGCACGAGACTAGGACAGCTGCTTCTGAGGTGGAGCAGCTCAGACATGTGAGGTACAAGAAGTACCACCCACCTACATTCAGTGGATTGGCTACAGATGATGCTCAGGGTTTTCTGAAGGAGTGCCATCGTATTCTCCGTACTATGGATGTAGAGAAGACGAGTGGGGTTTCTTTTACCACTTCCCAGCTTAGAGGAAAAACCTATCAGTGGCGGCGTGCTTATGAGTTGAGTAGTCCGGACGAGGCAACCTCACTCACATTGCCTCAGTCCTCGGATATGTTTTTGAGAGAGTATGTCCCTCAGAGCCTCAGGGATGCATGGCGCGCGGAGTTTGAGCAACTGCGGCAGGGTGCTATGACTGTGTCAGAGTATGCAACCCGCTTTAGTGATTTGGCCCGACATACACCGACCTTGGTTTCCACAGTTCGAAAGAGGGTTCGACAGTTTATTAAGGGACTCCACCCCAGTATCCAGATTAGTATGGTCAGGGAGTTGGAGATGGATATCCTTTATCAGCAGGTTATGAGTATTACCAGGAGATTGGAGGTCAAGCTTGCCCGGGACCGAGAGGAGAAAGAGGCCAAGAGGTCTCGAGAGACTAGTTCTTATTCAGGATCTCGTGCCCCAGTAGCTCACCATAGTAGGGGTTATGTGAGTCGCCCCGTTCATTCAGCTCTTCCAGTCGCCAGTGGTGTTCCAGCCCCTTCTAGGCCCCAGGAGCCTTATTATGCACCACCTGTATCTAGTGTGCCTCCTGCTTGGGGTGCATTTAGCGGCCAGTCCAATAGACCTGACCCGAGTCAGTCGCAGTAGCCACGCCCTCGAGGGGTTGTTTTGAGTGTGGCGACACCCTCCATATGGTGAGGGATTGCCCCAGACTTAGGAGGGTTGCACCTCCACAGACTTCTCAGCAACCACGTGCTCCACTAGGTCCTTAGGCCATGATTCCAGCACCAGCTACCACCCCCCATGCTCATCTAGCTCGGGGTGGAGGTCGGGAAGGTCGAGGTTTCCCTAGAGAGGGAGGCCAGGCCAGGTATTATGCTCTTCCGGCTCGTACAGAGGCAGTTGCTTCCGACTCTGTCATTATAGATATTGTTCCAGTCTGTCATAGAGATGCATCGGTATTATTTGACCCAGGCTCTACGTATTCATATGTATCCTCTTATTTTGCCCCACACTTGGGGCGTATCTCGGGATTCGTTGAGTTCCCCTCTTTATGTGTCTACTCCCATAGGAGATTCTCTTGTTGTGGACCGCGTATATCGGTTGTGTTTGATTGGTCTTAGTGGTTTTGAGACCAGAGCCAATTTATTATTACTCAGCATGGTAGATTTTGATATTATCTTGGGCATGGACTGGTTATCGTCCCATTATGCCATTCTTGATTATCACGCTAAGACCGTGACGCTGGCTATGCCAGGCTTACCGCGATTAGAGTGGAGAGGTACCTTAGAGTATACTCCCAGTAGAGTTATTTTATTTCTTAAAGCTCAACGAATGGTTGAGAAGGGGTGTGATGCGTATCTAGCTTATATGAGAGATGTCAGTATTGATACCCCTACAGTTGAGTCAGTTCCAGCAGTGAGGGACTTTCCAGATGTGTTTCCAGCTGATCTTCTGGGCATGCCACCCGACAGAGATATTAATTTTGGCATTGATTTGTGGCCGGGCACTCAACCCATCTCTATTCCTCCATATCGTATGGATCCTCCTGAATTGAAGGAGTTGAAGGAGCAGTTGCAGGAATTGCTTGATAAGGGCTTCATTCAGCCCAGTGTGTCACCTTGGGGTGCTTCTGTCTTGTTTGTGAAGAAAAGGGATGGTTCTATGCGTATATGTATTGATTATCGCCAGCTGAACAAAGTTATAGTGAAGAACAATTATCCATTGCCTCGTATTGATGACTTATTTGATTAGTTACAGGATGACAGAGTGTTCTCCAAGATTTACTTACATTCACGCTATCATCAGTTAAAGATTCGGGAGCCAAATATCCTGAAGACTGCTTTCAGGACCCGATATGGTCACTATGTATTTCTTGTTATGTCTTTTGGGCTGACCAATACCCCAATAGCCTTTATGCATTTGATGCATAGTGTATTCCGACCTTATCTTGACTCCTTCGTCATTATGTTTATTGACGACATTATGGTGTACTCTCGGACTCGAGAGGATCACGAGAAACACCTGAGGACTGTGCTTCAGACTTTGAGAGAAGAGAAGTTGTATGCAAAATTTTCTAAGTGTGAGTTTTGGCTAGACTCAGTGGAATTCTTAGGCCATGTAGTGTCGAGTGATGAGATCAAGGTGTACCCGAAGAAGGTGGAAGCAATGTAGAGTTGGCCTAGACCGTCATCGGCTACGGAGATCCGTAGTTTTCTTGGTTTGGTGGGGTATTACCGTCGCTTTGTAGAGGGATTCTCATCTATTTGCAACGTCTATGACCAGGCTGACCCAGAAGGGTGCTTCGTTCAGGTGGACAGAGGAGTATGAGGAGATCTTTCAGAAGCTCAAGACGGCTTTGACTACAACCCTAGTATTAGTATTGCCTACAGGTTTGGGGCCTTACACTGTATATTGTGATGCGTCGCGGATTGGTCTTGGCGCGGTGTTGATGTAGGACGGTAGGTGATTACCTACGCGTCCAGACATTTGAAGGTGCATGAGAAGAACTATCATATCCACGACCTTGAGTTACCAGCTATTGTTCATGCCCTGAAGATTTGGCGGCACTATTTGTACGGTGTTCCTTGTGAGATTTACACTAACCATCGGAGTTTGCAGCATCTGTTCAAGCAAAAGGATCTTAATTTGCGTCAACAGAGGTGGTTGGAGCTACTTAAGGATTATGATATCACCATGTACCACCCGGGGAAGGCCAATATGGTTGCCGATGCTTTGAGTCGCCGGGCGGAGAGTTTGGGGAGTTTAGCATATCTTCCAGCAGCAGAGAGACCCTTAGCATTTGATGTTCATGACTTAGCCAACCAGTTTGTGAGATTGGATATTTCTTAGCCGAGTCGAGTGTTGGCTTGTGTGGTCTCTCAATCTTCTCTTTATGATCGTATAATAGAGCATCAGTATGATGACCCCCACCTGCTTCTCCTTAAGGACACGGTTCAGCACGGTGATGCTAAGGAGGTCACCATTGGGGATGATGGAGTATTGAGGATGCAGGGCAGGCTATGTGTGTCTAACGTAGATGGTTTGCGCGAGTTGATTCTTTAGGAGGCTCATAGCTCGCGGTACTATATTCATCCGGGTGCCGCAAAGATGTATCAGAACTTGAGACAACATTACTGGTGGAGGAGGATGAAGAAGGACATAGTGGAGTATGTGGCTCGGTGCCTAAATTGCCAGCAGGTGAAGTATGAGCATCAACGGCCGGGTGGGTTGCTTCAAAAGCTAGAGATTCCGGAGTGGAAATGTGTCCGCCCCGAACCTAGGGAGGCGTGGCTGGCACTCGGTGCCGTGCTGGCCCGAGCGAACCACTGTGTAACTCATTTGTTTTTCTTCTGTAACTGTCATGGGCCAACATGGCCACAACTCATAATGTATAACTATAAGTGGGCAACACTGTGTCAGTGAACCATTTTTCTTAAAACATGAATACATATGGGCCGTCAAGGCCTCTGACGTACTGTACAAAATGAACCTATGTCTACAAAGCCTCTAAGATTATTTGACATCAAACGGGACAGGGTACCGGCCGACACATAAGTCTGTAGCAAAATTCTGACACGATGACTCATAGACTCGGATGCACTTCGAATGAGGTGGAGTCTTACCGATCCTTCGCTGAATGCCAATCTCGTCTACTATGAGAGCTCGTCAAACTGATTATCTATACATGTAGGCATGAATGCAGCGTCCCCAACAAAAGGATATCAGTACGAATAATGTACTAAGTATGTAAGGCAGAACTGAAACATAACAATAAATCAGCATTAATTAAGGACATATAAGAATCAACCTCAATATCTGATGTGTCACCGTAAATACATACTTATTATATATATATATATA
>AWOL01S0012568.1:0-38960 GCA_000715115.1 Nicotiana otophora
GGTGAAAGGTTGTACTAAGATTCACTTGAGTACCCAAACCTTGCTGAAATTCCTTCCAAAACTTAGCTGTGAACTGTGCCCCTCAATCCGAAATGATAGAAACTGGAGTGCCATGCAACCTGACTATTGCTTTGATATACAACTATGCATACTGTTCCGTTGTGTCGGTAGATTTAACTGGAAAAAAGTGTGCTGATTTCGTGAGTCGATCCACAATCACCCAAATTGGGTCAAACTTGCATGGCGTGTGCGGCAGTCCCACCACAAAGTCCATATTAATCATTTCCCACTTCCACATTGGAATTTCTATGTTCTATGCCAACCCACTAGGCCGTTGGTGTTCAGCCTTTACTTGTTGAAAACTCAAACATCTTGCCATAAAGTATGAGACATTCCTCTTCATGTCATTTCACCAATGTACTTCCTTGAGATCATGAAACATCTTGGTAGAGCCCAGGTGTACGGAATACCTGGAAGTGCCTCGGTCATGATTCTTTCTCGGAGCCGCCCTTGTTACCTTAGTGTACCATCATCCATGCCAAGAGAAAAAGACATAGTCTTATGTTTATGAATCCCCTCCTTCAATTGTACCAACAATGGATCGTCTTATTGCTTCTCATTGACTTCCACAACAAGCAACGATTCAGACATATTTTGCATAATTACCCCTACTTAACTAGGTTCTGCAAGACGAACTCCCTAACTAGCCAATATATGAACCTCCTTGGCCAACGACCTTTGATGTGCCTCCAAGTGAGCCAAACTACCAATAGATTTCCGGCTAAGAGCATCTGCCACAACATTTGCTTTTCCCGGGTGATATAGAATATCAAGGTCGTAATCTTTGAGTAACTCCATCCATCTTCTCTGCCTCAAATTCCATTCCTTCAGTTTGAAAAACTTATTGAAGACTCTTATGGTACATGAATATATCCACATGGACCCTATATAAATAATGACATCAAAAGTTCAATGAAAATACCACCCGCCGCATGTTCTAAGTCATGTGTTGGATAGTTCTTTTCATGATTCTTGAGTTGCCTAGAAGCATAAGTTATTACCTTGCCATGGTGCATCAATACACACCCAAGCCAGATTCTTGAAGCATCACAATACACCACAAACCCATATGTACCCTCTGGTAGGGTTAAAACCAGCATCGTAGTCAATCTTGATTTTGGCTCCTGGAAGCTCCTTTCACAAGCATCTGACCATTGGAACTTAACTGCCTTCTGCGTCAAATTAGTCAACGGAGAGACGAGAGTAGAGAACCCCTCTACAAACTTCCTGTAATATCTAGTTAAGCCTAAGAAAATACGAATCTCTGTTGGAGTAGTAGGTCTAGGCCAATTCTTCACAACTGCTATCTTCTGAGGGTCCACCTTAATTCCTTCCCTTGAGACGACATGACCCAAGAACGTGACAGAGGCAAGCCAAAATTCACATTTCGAAAACTTCGCATACAACTGGTGCTGATGTAGAGTCTGTAGAGCTGCCCTGAGGTGATCGACATCGCCCTCCCGACTTTGTGAATATATGAGGATATCTTCAATGAACACTATCACAAAGAAGTCAATAAAAGGCTTGAACACTCAATCATAAGATCCATAAAAGCTGCCAGAGCATTAGTTAGCCCAAAAGACATTACCAGAAATTTAAAGTGCCCATACCGAGTTCTGAAAGCTGTTACGGAATATCCTATTCTCTGATCTTCAATTGGTGATACCCGGATCTTTAATAAATTTTGGAGAAGTACTTAGCACCATGTAACTGATCAAACAAATCATCTATTCTTGGATATGGGTACTTGTTTTTGATTGTGACATTGTTGACCTGTAGTAGTCAATACACATTCTTAGTGACCAGTCCTTATTTCTTACAAATAGAACTGGTTCACCATAAGGAGACACACTCGGTCAGATGAAGCCCAACTCTAACAAATCCTTCAATTGTTCCTTTAGCTCATTCAATTCTGCCGGTGCCATCCTGTAGGGCAGAATAGATATAGGCTATGTGCCTAGCATCACATCAATCCCAAAATCAATCTCCATGTCGGGCGGAATCCCAGGGAGCTCATCAGGAAAGACCTCTAGAAATTAATTCACAACTGGCACAAACTCGAGTGTAGGTGCCTCAGTATCTACATCAATAGATATAGGCTGCGTGCCTGGCATAACATCAATCCCAAAATCAATCTCCCTGTCTGGCGGTATCCCAAGGAGCTCATAAGGAAAGACCTCTAGAAATTCATTCACAACTGGCACAGACTCGAGTGTAGGTTCCTCGGCATCTGTGTCCGTAACTCGGACCAAATGGTAAATACAACCTTTTAATCATCTTTGTGGCCTTAAGGTAAGAAATAAACCTACCATTCGGCACCATATTATCCCCTTCCACTCAACAACTGGCTCATTTGGAAAGTCAAACCTCACGGTTCTAGTTCGGAAATCGAGCTTGTCAAAACATGAATAAAGCCAATCCATTCCCATTATTACATCAAAATCAACCATCCCCAATTAAATGAGAGCGGCCATAAGTGACCCAACCACGCACCGTGAAAACACGACCCATATAAACCTGTGCAGTCACAATAGACTCGCCAATCGTAGTAGATACAGAGAATGGCTCGTGAAGCTATTCCAGATCTATCCCAAATTCCACACCAACCTAATGAGTAACATTTGAATTTAGAACAATAATAGCATACATATCATGAGATTCGACAGTCAATATACTTGTGACAACGTCTGAGCAGCCTCTGCACTTTGGTGGCCACTCATGGCATAGAAACGGTTGGGTCCTCCCTATCTCTGCACTCCACCCCTAACTACACCACGCCATGCGGGTGCTAGAGTGCCTCGGGCTAGAGGAGGTGATGCGAATGTAGTAGCTGCAGAACTGGCTGGGGGCGAACGACAGTCCCTCTTAATGTGACCCCTCAATCCACACCCGTAGCATATGGGTATGTCCATGTAATAGATTCCTATGTTCATCTTCCCACACCTAGGACACGGGGGCCTTCTCTGCTGCTGGAACCTCCCTCGGGATCAGCCCTGCTGGTGGGGTCCACTATTGCCCTAACTGGGCCTGAAATGACTCCACTGATGCTGACTGGGCCCTGATGGTAGTGCACTGGCTGAAGACGGAGCAAAAGACTGGATGGTCTCAATGACCCTCCCCTAAATGCTGACCTTCTGCCACCAAATGAATTCCCAAAGTTACTACTACCCTCTTGCTCCACTCTTTTCTTCAACTTACGGCTCTACGTACCTTGAGCAAATATTACCATCTTCCCATAGTTTATGTCATAATTCAAAGTAGCTGTAGCAACCTCATTGATAACCAAGGGGCTAAGGCCCTGCACAAACTAGTGCACTATAGCCTCCATAGTGGGCAACATGTGAATATCATACTTGGGATGGCGCTGAACTGTATATAGTACTCCCACACACACTTGCTATCCAGTTTTAGGTTCTCAAATTCTATGGCACGGGCTGCCTTAGTCTCGGCAAGCAAGATATTATCCATGAAAGCATCTGCAAACTCACTCCACATCGCTGGAGGGCTTCCCTCCTCGCGGGAGTCTTCCCTTCAGGTGGTAGAAGGCCAACTCTACTCCCTTTGTCTCAGTAGCACGCATAACTCTAAGGGTCTTGTGCATTTCATCGATTACGTCTTGGGCGTCCTCCTCGGGATCAGTACATGTGAACACTGGAGGATCTATCTAAAGAAGCCCGTTAACCCTGAAACCAATAGAATCCCCCTGCTTACTAGAAGATCTGGGGGAATCATTCGACCTCTGGACTTGGGAAGCTACTATCTGAGCCAACATATGTATGGCTCCCCTAAGATCCTCATTAGAAACACCGGGACCAAAAGTTGGGGCTGGAGGTGGATCCGAAATATCGGTTGAAAGATTCACTGTACCCTCATCAAGTGTAGGAATTGGTGCAGCCTGAGCAGGAATACTAAAACCAGGCAGTGTAGTAACTGGGAGAATATCCTCACCCCTAGGGTGTTCACCCACATCATCAATGATAGAATAAACCGCCATCCCTGGCGTAACATTGGCTCCTTGGCCAGTTCTTGCCTTCTTCTTAGGCACCATTTACTGAAAGTTAGAGCAATACACGAGTTAAAGGAGGAACAATGGTACAATCAGCTTTATCGCACGACCAATAACATCAAAGAAGCGTATTATTCCTAAATGTCCAAGTAGCTTCCTAATTATAGAGGTGGTCGACAACACACCAATAAGAATGACTATACTAGACATGTCTCTGAGACATCCTAGGACACTTTAAAACCTTAGGCTCTGATACAAAGTTTGTCACGCCCAGAACTTGGGGAGAAAGACTGTACAATACCTTATACCCGAACTTACTCATGAATGACAGTAAAATCCAATTCATTAATTAATCAGTGGGATGGATCAAGTAAACAACAACATCAATTCATTATCAACAGTTACATCATTTATAAGCTTCCAAATTATATACTTTTTCATAGTTAATGTGGAGCATATGATACAATTACAACATTACTACTTTGACTTTCCCCACACCAACATACCACCCACGCTATGTCTACGGAGCCTCTATTAGATACAAAAGAGTAAAATGATAGTGCCGGAAATAAGGCTCCAGCTATACCTCAAAACATGGTGATAAAATGAACAAACGATACATGACCTCGAGTGAAGTGCGGATCACCAAATGAACTGGGTGCCGCCTACTGTGGAACCACCTGCATCTATTAAAGATGCAGCCCCTCAGCAAAAGGGACGTTAGTACTATCGAATAGTACTAGTATATATGACTAAACACTGTCTCAAAGAAAGGAGCAGTAATGCAAGTAAGGACAATCATAATATCAGTTAAAGCCTCAAACAATTACCAAATATCAAATTAGAGATAAGATAAGTTTTAAATAAATTTCCAAATTTTATTTTGGGAAATCTTTGGTACCAGTATACCATTATTCACAATTTTGATTACGATTTCCAACACGTCACCACCATGTATGCGGCATGGCGTCCGATCACGACCCGAGCAGCTAGGCCGTCTCATGCGGGACATTAACCAAATCACTATTTCAATTACAATTTATAACAAAGTCACCGCCATGTGTGCGACATTGATGACATCCAAATCCACTACTAAAAAGTAAATGGACACGCTTGCATGCAATATAATTTACCCAACTATGATTCGGGGTCGAATCCCACTAGAGAACAATATGTAGGCGATTGGGCGTGTAAGAGAATTATCACTTATTATGCAATGCCAAACACTTAGAATGTGATTGTGAAAATATTTATCACTAAATGCAAAAATGTAAACTAACCTAGAAAGCAAGAAATATGATCAATGGCTACAAGAGTAGATGCATCGGGAATTACACTCAAGTAACGATTCAATGTATTTCACGATTTTATAAATACGAGCGAGTTTATGTTAATTAGCCTCGGGTAATAATTCTATATTATCTTCCTCCGAAGAATAACAAGACTTCCTAATCGAACTATCCCTAAAACAATTAAGAGAGTAAGCACACCCGAATATGGCTACAAGTAGTTCAATCCTATCCCTAGGTAGAATCTATAAAGTGAGGGTTAGAGCCTCAAGTTCTTGTTAATTAACCTTTCCCAACCCCAAATTATCTTTCTCAAAATTAATTCGAAGTTAATGGGCGAGTCCTAGAGTTAGCTAATCCCTTTGGATACATTAAAGAACAAGAATAATTAAAGAAACAATAACTCACATCATAATAAATAAAAATCGTTCAATACATAAGCACAAAAAGATATTTAATCCATACTTTAAATATGAATATTTCCATCAACCAGATTCAAGTGTTGGAATAAATACTACACACTTAGATATACAATACAAAGCAAGAAAATGAAGAAATGAGCATAAATGAGTAAGAAATTCTCAACTAAAAGCTTCAAATATTCAAGACCCAACTGTGTGTGCAACAACCCTAGCTTCCAAACTTGTTCTCTCTAGACTATGAACTGAAAAATAAGCCAAAGATATTTTGTGAGCTAGGTCGTGTCTTAAATGGTTTGGGGACAAAATCGTGAAATTCTAGAACTGCCCCCAGATTTCGGCTCGGATTTGTCAATCGTGATCGCGAGAAGAGGCCTGCGATCGCGAAGAGTTATGATGTAATGCATTGCGATCGCAGACCAGAACCCGGGTTCGCATAGAGCATTTGGGAGCAGTTGACCAGCCTCTTCTTCGTGTTCGCAGATTTTGCCCTGCGTTCGTGATGTATTATTTCCTAGCCATCCGCTATCGCATATCAATGTTCGCGATCACGAAGAGCATTATCTGGCAGCAGTCATTTTCCTCAATTTAGCACATTTTGACTTGGTTTCTTCCGTATCTCTTCTAAATCACTTAATACCTGAAATATGCCAATAAACCTCAATGAACGCCTTAGTTTCTCAACAAAATCACCCAAAAGCCTAAGTATCAAGAAGAGATAAGTTGGTGAAATACCAACTTATCAAACCCCCAAACTTAAACTATTGCTTGTCCTCAACCAATTTAAAAACTAAGAACATCCTTCAATAAAATCATCAATTAATCTCAATGGCACACCAAACATCATTTCAAGTCAAAAAGGTTCAAATTAAACACAATCTAGCGATTTTGGTTGGTACCAACAATTAATCTAAAGCATATGAATTACCAACTTCTCATAAATTTTATTTCAATTCAAGTGCTCAAACACCACATTAATCAAAGTGGCAACCAAGTCATGACACTAAAGCTTCAAAATTGGCCTCGTTGTCACAAACAATTTTCTTTTGTTCATTCCTCCCGATTAGAGATTGTATTAAGTTCACAACTCAACATTTTCATGTGCCCTCACACATAAGAGAGAATCACGACTTATAAATTGTGATTTAAATACATATGGGATATTAAATGGAAAGAATTAACTCTCGCTCTCACAAAGATATTCAAATGCACAAAAGTAGTGCCATAGGCTTGCCCTTCATTTACTTCTCCACTAATGGAGACACACTTGGCCCAAACTCAAGTAGGACTTAAAGGATTTGTAATGTAGGTTTTGGTTGAGGTTGTGAACAATTTGGATAAGAGTGACTCAAAACCTCCTTAAGCACTACGCTTTGCAACAATTAAAGCACACTTCCTTCAAAAACATTTTCCATCCTTTCTTCACTTTTCATTCCACACTTAATCTTCCCTTTATTCACAACTCCTTATTTTTACTTCCTTTTGTTTTCTTTGTTACTCATCATTTTTTTATTTTTTTAAATTACTTTTAACCTTTTAAGCAACTTACACATCACAACGTTTCCAACCTTCACTCCCAAACTTAGGCTTTTAGCCTATGTTTACACTTTCAATGTACTTAGGGATGTAGGGTGCCAAAAATAGGTCAATAGAGAACAAAGGGTTAAAGCTTGTAACATGGTTGCCAAAGAGAAAAGTTTAAACACTCAAAAGGGGTTGACTAGGAAAATTATGCACGGGTAGAAAATTTAAGGCACAATAACGGTCCAAGGAAGGCGTGACATCATTTTTTAAACAAAGTTAGTCTAGGATTTCGCCTTGAAGCACATTCCGGGCAAGTTCTAGACTACAAATAAAGCAAAAGAACTCATACAAATCTTACCACACATGGCACATGCAAACTCGAGTGACATATAAATCAAAAATCCAATTAACACCAATGAACCAAAGAAAATCACATATAGCCTAAAAGGCTATTTAATGAATCAAAGAGACAAAAATAAAACCTAAAAGTCACAACAAGGATTATCACTTCAATCATTTTTCATTTTAAAGATCAAAACTTCATATGCTACAGTTTAAATCATGTTGGTACCAAACAAGCCACACGTTGGTTTGTGGACAAAAGATCACACCCAATAACCAATTTATTCACTACTAGCTATTAAACTAACTAGAAAAAAATATTTACCTAAAAAAAACCTAAGCAAGACTAATCCCTTAAAAACGTTGTCACGCTATCCATCATAGGGAAAAGTCACGGGATTCAATACAAATTAATTCCTTGGAAAAGAACCGCGGTATAAAGAAACACCAAGAAGTTTCATTAATACTACTACAAAAAATAAAAACTAACAAGAAAATGCTAATGCTAACATGCTAGAATTAAACTACAAAATATTACTAATAAACTACAAATGTCAACCAATCTACAAAAGAATGATCATGTTCCACATACATGCATCATATATATACATCCATCATATATGAGCCACCCCCAACCTAAAGTGTTGCATTGTCCCCAATGCAACTAAAGAAAACAAGATAAAATGAAAGAGGTGCTCCCTGAATGGCATCACTCCGAGTTGGAGGTACTAGAAACTGAGAGCTCCAAGTTATCCTCGTCAGCGTCATCTGATCCACAAAACTTCCTCAAGGTGTTCATCATCTTTATCAAGAACTTGCTTTTCTTATTTTCATGTTCTCTTTGCTTTCGCTGCCTTCGCTCAATCTTACCCAATGTGGCTTTAATGGCATGCTGCTCCTTAGCAAGAATGGGTAAGTCCCTAATATGGGTAAGTCCATGTAAAAGATTTCTAGGTTTATCTTCCCACACCTAAGACACGGGGGCCTTCGCTGCTGCTGGAACCTCCCTACGGACTGGCCCTGCTGGTGGGGTCCACTATTGCCCTGACTGGGCCTGAAATGACTCCACTGCTACTTACTGGGGCATGATGGCAGTGCACTGGCTGAAGACTGAGCAAAAGACTGGGATGGCCCCGATGACCCTCCCCTAAATGCTGACCTACTGCCACCAAATGAATTCCCAATGTTTCTCGTGGACCAGGCCTTACTACTACCCTCTCACTCCATTCTGTTCTTCAACTTACGGTTCTCTGTAGCTTGAGAAAATTCTACCATCTTCCTATAATTCATGTTCGAATTCAAAGTAGTTATAGAGGCCTCATTGATAAGAAAGGGGCTAAGGCCCTGCACCAACTAGCGCACTCTAGCCTCCATAGCGGGCAGCATGTGAATATCATACTTGGGCAGGCGCACGAACTCCATATTGTACTCCCACACACTCTTGATACCCTTTTTTAGGTTCTCAAATTCTGCAATAGGGGTTGCCTTAGTCTCGGCAAGCAAGAAATGATCCATGAAAGCATCCGCAAACTCACTCTACCTCCCCGGAGGGCTTCCCTCCTCGCGGGAGTTCTCCGACATCCCAAACCAAATATAGCCCCCCCCCCCTTCAGGTGTTAAGAGGCCAACTCCACTCCCTTTGTCTCTGTAGCACTCATAACTCTGAGGGTCTTGTGCATTTCATCAATAAAGTCCCGGGGGTCCTCCTCGGGATCAGTACTTGTGCAAATTGGAGGATCTAACTAAAGAAACACGTTAACCCTGGAACCAATAGAGTCCCCTTGCTGACTAGAATAAGTGGGGGCAACATTCGACCTCTAGACCTGGGAAGCCACTAACTGAGCCAACAACTATGTGGCTCCCCTAAGATCCTCATCAAAAATATCGGGACCGAAAGCTAGGGCTGGAGGTGGATCCGGAATATCGGTTGGAAGATTGATTGTACCCTTATCACGTGTAGGAACTAGTGCAGCCTGAGCAGGAATAGTAAAACCAGGCAGTGTAGTAACTGGGGGAATATCATCTCCCCTCGGGTGTTCACCCACATCAGCAATGATAAAATAAACCTCCATCCCTGGCGTAAAATTGGCTCCTTGGCCAGTTCTTGCCTTCTTCTTAGGCGCCATTTACTGAAAGGTATATCAATGCATGAGTTAAAGTAGGAACAATGGTACAATCAGCTTTATCGCACAATTAAGAACATCAAAGAAGGGTATTATTCAAAAATGTCCAAGTTGCTTCCTAATTATAGATGTGGTTGACAACACACCTATAAGAATGACTCTACTATACACGGCTCCGAGGCATCCTAGGACACTTTAAAACCTTAGGCTCTTATAAAAAATTAGTAATGCCCTGAACTTGGGGATCAAGACTGTACAATACCTTCTACCTGAACTTACTCATGAATGACAGTAAAATCCAATTCATTAATTAATCAGTGGGATGGCTCAAGTAAACAACAACAACACCAATTCATTATCAGCCGTTACATCATTTATAAGCTTCCAAATTACATACTTTTTCATAGTTAATATCGAACGTGTGGTACAATTACAATAGTTTTGACTTTCCCCACACCAACATACCACCCACGCTATGTTTACGGAGCCTCTATTAGATACAAAAGAGTACAATGATAGTGCCGGAAATAAGGCTCCGGCTATACCTCAAAACACGGCGATAAAATGAACAAAAGATACATGACCTCGAGTGAAGTGGGGTTCACCAAATCAATTGGGTAATGAGTGTAGTGTTATGGCTGATCAGTGTCGCCTGCTGTGGAAACACCTACATCCATTAAGATGCAGCCCCCTTGGCAAAAAGGACGATAGTACTAATGAATAGTACTAGTATATATGACTAAACACTCTCTCAAATAAACGAGAAGTAATGCAAGTAAGGACAGTCATAATATCAGTTAAATCCTCAAACAATTAACAAATATCAAATTAGAGATAAGATAAGTTTTAAATAATTTCCAAATTTTAAGTTGGGAAATCTTCGGTACCGGTATACCACTATTCATAATTTCGATTATGATTTCCAACACAGTCAACACCATGTGTATGGCATGACGTCCGATCACGACCCGATCGGCTAGGCTACCTTATACTAGATATCAACCAAATCACAATTGCAATTATAATTTCTAACACAATCACCACCATGTGTGCGCCATGGCGTCCAATCATGACCCGATCGCCTAGGCCATCTCATGTGAGACATCACCCTTTTCTGTCAATTATTCCGTTTCATATTTATTGCACATATATTTATTTCATTGGCACTAGTGGTCACAATTGTATTATTTTTCTTGGCACAATTTTGATTACAATTTCATTGGTACTATTCAAATTTCGATTACGATTTCCAACACAGTCACCACCATATGTGAGGCATGGTGTCCGATCACAACCCGATCGGCTAGGCCGTCTCATGCGAGACATCAACCAAATCATAATTTCAATTAAAATTTCTAACACAATCACTGCCATATGTGCGGCATGGTGTCCGATCATGCCCCGATCAGCTAGGTCGTCTCATGTGAGACATCACCCTTTTCTATCAATGATCATGTTTCGTATTTCTTGAACATATCTTCATTTCATTGGCACTAATGGTCAGAATTATATTATTTCTCTTGGCACATTGGCCGTGTTTCATATTTCACATTTCGCATTATGTGATTCGTATTTCATGTTTCGTACTTCATGTAAACCATTTTACTTTCAACCATCATCATGGACTTTCCAACAGCAAGGCATTTCTATTCAAGACATTTAAGCACACATTTGAGAAAATAGGGATTTTAGGAACATCACGATTTCTTACACAATCTTACATTAGCTTTCATTTGAAACACAACTTGAAGTCAAGGCATTTAGATATGCAACCCATACATTGAACATTCTCAAATAGTTGTACAACATAACAAGAGCATTTGAATTACATATTGATCACATATGTCTCTTGACACCAGCTTATTCGGGGGTAATCGATTCACAATGAGCAACTCGGGACTTACATGGATATTGTGGGGTTCAATTTTTAAGAGAAGAGTTTAGCCAACATACCTCAGTTGAGCTTCCTTAACCCTAACGTGTTCCAAAAATCTTAGCAACTTAAATCTATTTTAGAAAAGTAACAAATTGAACCAAAATTAGGAAGATGATCATGGTTATAGCTCATTTGAGCGTTTTATCAAGAACTAGGTGTACATAAAGTTTTCAAGGTCCTTTTATGGAGGATTCTTTCAACGCACAACCCTTTCTTTACTATTTTAGCTCAACAATCACCCTACATCCCACGATCAATCATGCATGCAAAATAAGCTACTTCACACCCATGAATTATCTTACTAATTGCCAATTTCTAGTTAAATTTCGAAATTAATAGATTGGGTGTAGAATCTTACCTCTAGAATGAAGACCTAGTGTGCTTCCCTTATTAATTCTTCCAAGATTTTGAGTAATAATTGAGGAATAATTGATTGAGGAACTCTCTCCCTCTCTAGAGCCTTTTCTCTCTCTCAAAATATCAAGTTCTCTTTTCAGAAATGGTCCATAGAGTCTAAATAACGAAGTGGGGTCGGCTTATAAAACCCCAAAATTAAACTCCGTAATGGTATTTGTGGTCGCATACGCAACCGCATAATGCTTCTGTGGTACGCAAAATGGCCCTCCAAAACTGGGCTGATTTTCCGCACTCTGCAACCGTTATGCGGACCGCAGACCTGTTCTGCGGTCGAATAATGCGCCGTATAATCTCCCTCTGCAAAATTTCCATGCTGGTTATGCGATCAGTGTTAGGCCCGGGAAATCATTTTGCGGTCGCATAATGGGTCTCAAAATGATATCCAAAAATGGCCCAAATTACTGCCTCACTCTGCAGCCATTCTGCGGCCGCATAATGGCCGCAGAAATGCCCTATTCTGCCAAACATTTTCCTTCAACTCCCCAGCATACGGTTCAACCCAATAATTCTGTACCGTGATCATTAATACATACGCCTACCTCGGCACCACGAAACCCTGGGTTTTAGGAAATATTTACGGGGCTTTACACTTATCTCAATGTCTCTATACCGGCTAGTGTTCGGGAAAGCTTGCCATCTTCCGGTAGAAATAACGCACAAGGCAATATGGGCTTCAAAGAAACTGAAATCTTGATTTGGATGCAGCCGCTAACTTGCTGGTTGCACACTTGAATAAATTGGGCAAGTTCTGGTACCATGCATATAAGAGTTCGTCCTTGTACAAAACAAAGAAGAAATATATTCATGACAAATACTTTTGGAACAAAGAGTTCAAGGTGGGTGATCTTGTATTGTTGTTTAACTCAAGGTTGAGGATGATTTCAGAGAAGCTCGAGTCCAAGTGGAGTGGCTCATTTGAAATTGTTGTTGTGACACCTTTCGGTGCATTGGATTGGAAAAAGAATAACAATGAAGTATTCCTTCGATATTTACAGGGTGAAGCACTACTTGGGTAATGTTGGAGAGAGCCACGTTGTGGAGGTCATTTACTTCACCTGAAAATGGTTTGACATTGCGTCGTGCCACGACGTTAAATCAGTTCTTGGGAGGCAACCCAAGTTCTTTTCCTTTTTCTTTTGTAGTTAGGTGTTATTTATTATTTCTAACTTGATTTTAAGTATGCTACATGGTTGGGTGTTACATGCAAGAAGGGTGGACAAAAATGGCTAAGTGTTGAAGCAAATGCGGAAGACACATTTGTATTGTGCAGCCACAGAATTAATTATAGCAGAAAAGCTTGTGCGGCCACACATTTCACATGCGGACCGCACTTCTGGAATCTCAAACAAATGATAATTTGCAAATTCTCTAAAGTCTGGGCCTGTCAGTGCAGGGCTAATCTGCGTCCGCGAGAGGAATTGGTCGGACCACACAATTGATACATCCATTTCTGCCCAGGTGAAGGACTGCGGGCCGCACTTGGAATTGTGCGGCCGCACTTAACATTTTTCCCTTTCAAAAAGTCTAGGTATAAATAGACATTGTTCTTTCATTTTACACTTTTCACCAACCGTAGAATTACTTTTTCTCTACAAGCTTTACTGATAGATTTTCACTATCAACCACACACAAATACATGTGCTCACACGATCTAGTACACGCACTTCATCCGGTATGCTTAACTTCATATTAATCTTTTGTGTTAGTTTAATTTTTGAGATTTGCAATTTCTTTTTTGGCCATTTGTTATTAAAGTTCATCCATGTGTCCATGTGGGGTAGATCTATGTTGGGTAATCATTAATACATGCTAAAATGGGTTGGGTTAATTAGATTTGATGTGAATACCATGTTCCCAAACTAATTTGTACAAGTAATTGCAAAATCTAAGTGAAAAAGCATTGACTGCACGTTAATTTTGAAATTTGTGGCAGCACTTGAATTTGTATAGTCTGCGGTTTGGTTGTTTTTGTAACTGGTGAAGGCAAGTACTTTGCGAGGCCGCACTTTAATTGTGTAAACTGCAAAATTACTGTTGAGGCTGCACTTTGGGTCTGCACTACTAACAAAGACTTGTCTCTCAGAAGCTCAAAAGTGAGGACCGCACTTATAATTCTGCGGACTGCATATGAATTATACAGCCGCACTTTGGCCATTGCATAGTCTTCAGAGAGGAGGCAATTGAGCCACTGAACTTTCTTGTCAGAAGTGCGGTCGCACATGAAAATGTGCAGTCCGTAGTCCCATTTCATTGCCGTATATCAGAAAAATGCGCACCGCAAATCCCATATTCTACAAGCATGTCTTCCTGTTTTAACCTTACTGTCAGCACATTGTTCCCCCTTGCCTACATAAGTCATAGTTGTGTTGAATGATGACGTGCAGCTAATAATCCTCTTTGTTTTTATACAAACAATGGTTCGATCATGAGGCCACGACAAAACTGCCAAAGGTAGAGGAGACTCTTCTAGGGGTCAAGGTAGAGGTGCCTTGCTCCTTAGTGAGTCTAAGACTATTTGGAAGAAGGCCACAACAGGCGGAGGGAGGGGTGCAGACCTCTCCAACTCTGATTCTTATGCCCCGTCTAAGGAGGCTTCCAACGGAAACTCTCTGTCTATTCCCAAGGAACAACCAGCTGCTCCATTGTCCGCTATGTAGGATATTCTAGATGATGGAAAAGGGGGAAAATGTACATCTATTGGGTTGAGAGGACAAAGAAGAAGGAAGCTTGGGAAAAGAGATTTGTGAGTTTGGTTGCTTTTACCGATTTCTGGATGTTGTGGCCGGTGAGATCATTGACACATGAGAGGCACTTTCTGTTTAGGGATCTTGATAGATACAACCCTACAGTTCAAGACAAGAATGGGATGAATGTTGTTTACTGAGAAGGTCGTGGATGCCAAGGAGCACCTTGTCCACGAGTTCTATGCCAACATTTCACAAATTCACAAAGGGATAAAGGTGACAAGGGTACGTAACATTAAGGTAAAGTTTGATCAGCACACGCTGAACACGTACTTAGGATATGAGGACGTGGAGCCAAAGGTGTACCTATAGAAGTTGGCCTTGAAAGAAGAGGTTCGGCCATGGCTTGCTGCGATCTTAGCACTAGGACCACCTCCACCATGGATTACTGCTTGGGTATCCATTAAGCGAAGTACATTGAGCTTTGAGGCAAAAGGTTGGCAGGCCTTTGTGTGTAGTAGGCTTGACCCGTGCTAGAATGAGAACAACTTGGTTGTTCCACATGCAGTTCTAGTGGCTTTTATCATGGCCGTGTACCCGATCAATGTGAGTGCTCTGATGTCGGCCAAATTCTCTTTGGTAGTGCAGGAGACTAACACGACTTACCCCTATTCCAGTACCATTACAGAGAACCTCATATGCAAAAGTAGAGCCAAAGCCATTTGATACAAAGGTAAATCCCAAGAAGCCATTTGAGTGGTACTCGTTGCAGGATCGGACCAACCAGAAGCAGAGTGCTCAGCCTTCTACTACTACAGGCCAACCAGATGAGCCGATTGTGGTGGTTTCTAACATAGCTGTTATTCCATCTACATTAGATGAGTCCTCTACCAGTGTAGTAGTTATGCCTCCACCTCCATCTTCGGCTCCGTCCACATCTCCTTCCATAACTCCTAGGGTAGTCCCTACTCTGGTTCTGAGGCTTGTGCCCACGCCTATAGGCCTACTTTCTATTTTGTGAGTCTCCCAGAAATTGGAGAATATCAACAACTAGATGCAGGAAGCTACTTCAAAGCTGTCTGAGATATCAAGTACTGTTGCAAGGTAGTCATCTACACATGCACCGCAGTATTCTACTGAGCTTGATGATAAACTGTGCAAGATTCTGGACAACCAGAAGGTAATTGTCACGCCCCCAAAACCGAGGAGCGTGACCGGCGTTCAACAGAGTGAACCTGGCCGATCAAGCCTATTAGACTTTCTTCTACCCAAACTCATTCATGAATAAAGAATATATATATATATATATATATATCTTCATTAATCAAACAATAAAGTGATCACGTCTGCAATACCAATTTCCTACCATTAGTTACTTCATTTTTAATGTCTCAGTTCCACACATTTTTGCATAATCTGGAGTGGAAATAGTAATTCAAATACAACATAACGAGTTTGACCTCCCAGCACCAACATACAACCCATACTATGTCTATGCAGCCTCTATAGATAAAGAAGAGTACAATGATAATGCCGACAACAAGGCCCCGACTATACCTCAAACGGAATACACAAAAGACAAAAGATTCATGACCCCGGGATGAAGTGGGGCTCACTAAGTCAGCTGGGAAGAAGGTGTACTGCTATCACTGATCAATATCTCCTGCTGTGGAACCACCTGCATCCATTTAAAGATGCATCGCCCACGGCAAAAGGGACGTTAGTACTGGCGAACAACACTAGTATGTATAACTAAACACCCTCTCAATAGAATGACAAATAATACAAACAAGATTATCATAATGTTAATGGAAGCCTTAGTCAACATCAAACCTTAATTTAGGATCAACACAATGTTTCAATTAATTTCCATATCTCACATTGGGAGATGTTTAGTATCGATATACCATTGTCCACAATACCATTATTCACAATACCAGTACCACCGTACTCTCAGCACGAAGTCCGATAACGACCCGACCGGCTAGGCTATCTCATTAGAGACATCAACCACAATTACTCTCAATATCAATACCACCATCTTTAACACCGAGTCTGATCACGACCCGATCGGCTAGGCTATCCATTAGGGACATCGACCATAATCAAAATTTCAATTACAATTTCCAGCACAATCACCACCATGTGTGCGGCATGGTGTACTATCACGACCCAACCATCTAGGTTGCCTTATTCGAGACATCAACCTTTTTATACCAATCATCACATTTCATATTACTTTCACATCTTTTCATTTTATTGGCACAAGTGGCCATAGTTATAAGATCATTCTTGTCACGTTGGCCATATTTAGTATTTCATGCTTACCTTGTCACTCTCTAACATCAACATCATTAACAACAACAATTCAAACCAAGGAATGTAGTACACATGTGAGCAATTAAGAGTTTAAGGCACATAGAGAATCTTCACAAAATTGGGCATCATAGCCTTCATTTGAAATTAACTTGAAGTCGAACATTTCTAATGCACAACCTATATTTTTAACACATCCTCAATTGATAACACAACACAAATAAGCATTTGGAATACTTGTTGAACATGTATCTTTCAACCCAATCTTACTCGGAATAGCCAATTTTATAATGAACCACTCGGGACTTACATAATTCACATGAATATCATCAGATCCAATTCTAAGAGAAGAGTTTAGCCAACATATATCAATTGAGCTTCCTTAAACTCTAAAGTGTTCTAGAATTCGTAGCAACTTCAATCTATTGTAGAAATATAACAAATTGAATCAAAATTAGGAAGATGATTATGGTTCTAGCTCATTTGAGCATTTTATCAAACACTAGGTGGGCATTAAGGTTTCAAGGCCTTTTATGGAGGATTCCATCATCCCACAACCCAATCTTTACCATTGTTAGCTCCACAATCATCCTACACCCTTTGATAACACATGCAAGTAAAATAAACAACTCTCATGCCTAAATATTATCTTGCTAATTACTCATTTCTAGAAAAAATTCGAAATTGAGGGTTAGGGTGTAGAATCTTACCTCTAGGATGAAGACCTAGTGAGTTTCCCTTCTTAATCATCCAAAACATGGGAAAGAATTGAAGAACAATTATTGAAGGACACCTTCTCACTCTAGGGTACTCTCTCTCTCTCACTCTAGGAAGGTTTCACTATTTTGTTTTTAATTACCTTTCACCTTATAAGCAACTTCCACATCATAACTTTTCCAACCTTCACCCCCAAACATAGGCTTTTACACTATGTTTACACTTTCAAAGTACCTAGGGAGGTAGGATACAAAAGGATAGATCACTAAAGAACGAAGGATTAAAGCTTGTAACATGGTTGCCAAAGAAAAATGTTTAAAGGCTCAAAAGGGGTTGACTAGAGAAAATATGCAAGGCTAGGAAATTGAAGGCATAATGACGGTCCAAGGAAGACCTAACATCATTTTTCAAACCAAGTTAGTCTAGGATTTTACCTTGAAGCACATTCCGGGAATGTTCTAGACTACAAATAATGCAAAAGAACTCACAATAAATCTAACCACACTTGGAACATGAAAACTCGAGTAGAATACAAATCCAAAATCAAGTTGAAACAAATGAACTCCAAGAAGTCACATATAGCCTAAGAGACTATTTAATGAATCAAAGAGCCAAAAATTGAGTCTAAAAGTCATGACAATGATCTTTACTTCAATCAGTTTTCATTTTCAACGATCAAGAATTTATTTGCCGAGGTTTAAATCATGTTGGTACCAAGCAAGCCACAAATTGGCCAATGGGAAAAAACCCCAACTCAAACGACTTATTCTTCCTAAATTAACAAAAACTATATCTAAACTAAAGCAAGTCGCCTAGCCATCCGTCATGGGAAAATGTTGAGACAACAATTTACCAAAACTTACCTGGTTCAAAAAGAAAATTAGCATCCTCGGAAAAAGAACCGTGGTACAATGAAAACCAAGGATATTGCCACCAAACAATAAACATTCTATTTATAAAAAACAAGAAGATAATAAACATCAAGTCAATAAAACATACTATCTATAAAAACAAAAATTCAAGAAGCTAGTAAACATATAAATATAACACATCACATGAAAACAAAATATCAATCTATCGTATGAACAGTTATATAAGAAGCCACCCCCAACTAGAAATGTTGCAATGTCCTCAATGAAACTAAACAAAAAGAGTAAAATGGTGGAAAGTGCTCCCTAAATATTGCATCAAGTGCTCTCCTCGTTGTCGGACTTAGTCGCATCGTCCTCTTCTTCCTCTTCCTCGGACCAATGAACTGGAGCATCATCGTCATCTTCCGGCTAGATCGATGGAACTGACTATTGAGGCTTTAGACCTTTCCATAGCCCCTTCACACCCTTCCACATGCGGGTGAAGAATTTATCTCTTTTGTTCTCCCTCTTTTTCATCCTAGTGTGTGAATTTTCCAGCTTGACATGTGAAGTAATCAAATTACCGTGCGTCGTGGACAAATCAGTGTATGCTTTCTCCAGCTTATTAAGGTGATCCCTCTGCTTCTTCTGATCATCAAGATACTTTTGAAATTCCATATGTACTAACGTCCCTTTTGCCGGGGGCACTGCATTTTTAATGGATGCAGGTGGTTTCACAACAGGTGGCATTGATCTGTGATAGCACTACACCATCTTCCCAACAAACTTGATGAGCTCCACTTCATTTCGGGGTCATGTATCTTTTGTTCCTTGTGTAGTGTGTTTGAAGTATAGCCGGGGCCTTATTGTCGGCACTATCATAGTACTCTTTTGTATCTATTAGAGGCTCCGTAGACATAGTGTGGGTTGTATATGTGTGCTGGGAAAGTCAAACAAGTTATGTTGTGTTTGAATCACTTGTTCCACTTCAAACCATGAAAATGTATGCATTTTGAGGCTTTAAAATGAAGTAACTAATTGCAATGAATTGGTATTGTATACATGATCTCCTTATTGTCTAATTAACGATGATATGTATTCTCTTTATTCTTGAGTGTGGCTTGCTTGACCGGGTTCACTCAGTTGAGTGCCGGTAGCGCTCTCCGAGTTCGGGACCTGACAGGCTAGGGGATAGTTTTTAGACGGATTTCACTATAATTCAAGAGGTAAGCAACTTTTGATCAATTTTATCCATAAATATTGAATACCCATTAATTTGTACACCTAGATTATGTGTGTTTGAGGTGGAATTCTGGAGATTTTTGGTCTATGTATTGGAGAGTATGATTTAGGGATTTGAGGGTCGATTTGTTGTTGGAATTGGATGATTTTGGTATGGTTGGACTCCTAATTGTATGGGTTCCGAGGTGTGGGCCCGGTTTGACATTTTGGGTTGGCCTTTTTGAATTTGGTTAAAGATTTTAGCTTTATCGTATGGAATTGATTCCTATAGCTTGTATTGATTATATTGAATTATTTGCGACTAGATTCAAGTCATTCGGTGGCCGATTCGCGAGGCAAGGGTTTGTTCGAGCATTGAGTTGCGCACTTTGAGGTATGTATCACTTCTAAACTCGGAACTAAGGGTATAAATCCCTAGAAACATGTTATATTCTTTGTGTTAGGGTGACACACATGCTAGGTGATGGGCGTGTGGGAGTGCACCATGGTAATCATCATTCACCTCTTTCTTTCACACTTTGTTGTTATTTCTATCTGTGAAATCTTTACTTGTTTGATTAAATGAACTATAATTCATTTTAGAAAACATGTGTAGGCTATGCGTGTATTATGTTGAGGCCTAGTGAAGTTATTTATGATGTTTTGAGGTTTTTTGCTTTAGCTTAAATTATGTGCTCAGTCATGATCCTTCATTTGCATATCATATCTCACTCTCTATTATCATTTACTATTACATTACATGTTCTTATTGCTTGGGCTGAGTATTATGAGATTGTGAGCCCTCGAGAGTTGAGAGTGCTATTGTGGATCAGGCTGCATGCCGCAGTAGGCCTTGTTGGCTTATTTATTATTGTGGATCGGGCTGCACACCGCAACGGGCCTTATGGGATTTATATTAGCGCTTAGGCGGGATACGGCCCTCTGGAGTCTCATATACCAGTAGTGAGTGCAGGCATAGTGATTTATATTCACGTGCTTTAGTGAGGGGCAATAATGTCAGGCACCCCTACAGTGTTGAGTGATTGTGTGTGTTGAGTGGGAATTCGAGATAGGCAGATTGAGTCTAAGAGTGTGAGTACCTGAAAATGTCACTATGATACCTTACTTTTGACTTGCATATTTTACACGTAGGCATAGAGATATACCATTCCTCATGCTAGCTATACTTGACATGTGTTTATCAGCGTTGGCCTTAAATTGTGAACTTCAAAGCATGTATAAATTTATTTACTCTGAACGAGCTGAATATGGAATATTCTCTGAGTTATTACTATCATTCTCATTTTTATGCATATGTTATCATTAATTTGGTTCAGACTGTATCCTTCTAAGTTCGTCACTACTTTCAGCCCAAGGTTAGTTCTTTTACTTATTGAGTACATTGGGTTGGTTGTAACTCATACTACACTTTGCGCTTCGTGTGCAGATCCAGGAATATCTAGACGCGATGATTGCTGGAGTGGTGCTAGTACCTGCTCGGAGACTTTGAGGTAGCTTCTATGATGCCCGCAGACCATGATTATTCTTCCGTTTATTTTCTAAAGTATTGTTATACTATTTAGACAGTTGTACGAGAGTTTGTTTTATGTTGTGATGTTGTAGTGCTCATGTACTTCTTGACACTAGGTTTTGGGATGGTTGTAGTAAAGTTACAATTGTTTTTATTCGATATTTATGAGATTTTAAATTGTTGAGCTTATTAAATCATGTTTTAATTCAAATTCTTAGTTTTTGTGTGATTGTCGGCTTGCCAAGTAAATTTATTATGTGCCGTTATGACAGGTTGGGATTTTGGGTTGTGACATATTGGTATCAGAGCACTAGGTTACTTAGGTCTCATGAGTGATGAGCATATTTAGTAAAGTCTTGCGGATAAGTACTGTAACACTCCGTAAAACTTTATAGAGAACCCGAGGTTTCGTGGTGCCGAGGTAGGCTAAAGTGGATCGGTACATTTTCCTTGTTGTATATGTGCTTCTGCATCGAAGACCCAACATAGATATGGTCTTAACAACACATTGAATCTTAAAACATTGCATGTACCTACTTTTGAACGACACACATTATTCGTGAAGCCTTCTTATCACAATTCTCTCACTTACAACCTCTTGAGGAATTGAGTTCTGTAGTGATTTTCTTGAATTGAGTTATAACCCTAGGTTAATACTATCCACTTGCTTCCCCAAATTCTCAACAAAGGACTATACCTAATGAATTTCTTATATAACCTTCTGATTTAAATGGATAACATCTGCTCACTTATGCACGCACCATCATAATATTTACCTGTATGGCATCGAATCGAATGTAAAGCAACCTAGTGTTGAGATCTCTCTTGAGCCAATCTTTCTCCCTCTCTTTTGTATGTGGCTCATAGGATTAAAGGAAACACTTTACTCCTTCTGTGAACATTATCATGAATTCTTTTCATTGTCTGGTAAAATAAGAGCATACCTCAGCACCTATATATGTGTACATGTCAATCCACAGAGTCGCTCGTCCACATAAGGTTCCTCTAAAATTTCAGATCTTCACGAATTTGTCATAGGAAGATCGTTTGTTTGCCCATCTTACTATAACTTTTAGTCCACTTAGATCATTCCACAGTGAGTAACTCACCTCGTTCCTAGTATTTTAGTTACACATGACATGGTCGGGTACTGCAACTTGAGAGTTATTATAGAAGAAACATGTTTAGATCATTACAAGAGTCATGTCTCTATTTACGCCTCTACAACATGTTCTGACTATGTTCCTTAGTTAGTAAACTCATTACGCTAGTCTCCCGACACTTGACGGAATAACCATGTGAGATGCCATCCTTCCATGAGACGCCTTAACCCTTTCTTTCTCATATGATCCTAAATAGGCTCTCCATCAAATCCGAATACACTTTTGGGGTTATCATAGCATCATGTCCTTTTCTCATGTTTTCCCATCCTTCACTAGCATCTGGGTAGTTTACAAGAAACAAAACGTGTGGCGAATGCATTATGAACATTCGTAAACCTTCTATGATTACTCTATAGTGCCTTCCTGGGTTTCGTTATCTTTAACACAAAGCTTGTAGAATCATTTACTATTCCATTATCATGTGCGGATAGTTTATATCCTTAACATTCCACATCCCTGGGTGGATAGGGTTTTATCATTTTCCTTTCTCCCCAAAGTATCATATTAATCATTAGAACCTCTCCAACCCATGCATGATTCCCCTCAATATTAAGACATCCTAGATACATGGTTTTACTCGTGTATGGTTGAAGTTAAGTAGTCTTACCACAACTTTTCCCTCCCCACTTCAGGTGGATGTTTCAGATTTTGGCACATATCATGAACATATTAATTTGAAGGACAAGTCTATCGCATCTCTAGTCCTCTCATATAGGATCAACTATCGGGAAGGGTTAAATTGCCGGAGTAATAACCTCATAAGTGCTCAACCACTTTTTTATCCTCGTGAGCTTGGGGCGTAGATTCCTTGTGTCAAATATTATTAAGAGCTTAACTCAAATTCATGTATTTTTGAAACCTCAGTCACATTTATTGTGCAAGAACCTTCTCATTTCGAGTTAAATTGATTTTCCCTACACTCAAGGAGGCAACTGGTTTACTTGGCTATTTATCCTTAAGTCTTACTATTTCCGAACAAGGAACATATGGAATAAATCAATTGCAACTACCCCTCTCGTAACTCATCGTCTTCCAGGAATAACTGATACTAATGTCTTCATCCTCCCGGTCATGCCTCCCATATATCACATGTCTAAAATGGCTCACCTCTTTTACATCTTAAGATCATGTTCATGGTTCCCACATTGTCAATGTGTACTAGTTAACTCTAGGTCTCATTTGTCGAGTCAATGATGTCATCATAATGATTAACCTTATCAGTGCTATTGGTAGTAACCTTTATATCTCTTAGGATATAACCTCATGAAATGCCCTTGCTCAGCACATTGTCAGATTCTTGAACAATTCCATCTCGATCTCGAACCTTGTCTTTCATATTTGCACTTGCCAGGGTTATAGATTCAAACATGTCAAAGGTGGAGTATAATTTCATGATCAAATATACTGGGTAGGAAGATCTATGGTCATATCCATTCAAACACATCGTAGAATAAGGAGGAGGAGGTTGAAGGTTTCCAAAGTCTGATTCGGATGTTCGATACGAGGATTTGGGAGGTGAAGAAAGTGAATGGGTTATGCTTAAGATTTTATCCATGAAGACATTATGTGAATTGTTAATAAAGGTAAAGTAGGTGCAGTACACATTGGGACTTATGGAATCTTGAAGNTCTTAAGATTTTATCCATGAATACATTATGTGAATTGTTAACAAAGGTAAAGTAGGTGCAGTACACATTGGGCCTTATGGAATCTTGAAGGAAATAGGCCAAACTAATGTATGATGTCCCCCATCATTGTCCTCCTAGCACCGATGCTTCATGTGTCTACGTCAAAGAAGGTACTTGGAGATCCTTGCCAATTGTCACAGTGGAGGCTATTAAAGGTGAAAATAATAGGTAATTGGTTTACGAGAGGAACATAATTATCATTCTTGTTAGACATGTCCGGAAGTTGAGATTTCCTCCGTCAAAGTGCTATGGCAAAGCCTATGAGTCGAGGAAGTCACCTCGAAGGTCGAGGGTGTTGTTGAAAGAAAATAATCTCACTTATTTATATAGCCAAATGATTGTGGTTCAGAAGATTCTTTCTATGTGTTATGATTAAGATATGTATAGTTCATATCAAGATACCACCATTGATAATGTAATGCCTGTAATGTTCAGATTCGTGTTATTGATATATATTGTGATGCTTTGCTGGGTTGTGGATGTGTTGTTAGGAGTGGTTTAGGTGATTCTATGACAGGTTGATTGGCCCACTTACAAGGGAATTTCTGCTGAAAACTCTGAACATTTTTGAAGTTAGTCGAAATTTGGGGTATTGAAATGTATGGAAGAAAAGATGAGTTATGTATGGGACGAATGATCCTATGCAGGGGAGGATATAAGGCCCCGTAAAATTTTGCATAGAACCCAAAGTTGCGTGGTGCCGAGGTGGGCTAATGTGTTCGAAGGTAGCGGCACAAACCTTTTGGGTTTGTGCAATGCGGTCGCATAACAATTATGCGGACCGCAGATTCACTTCAGAGTGCAACAGGAACAAAACCAATTTTGGAGGTCATTTTACGGTCAATTATGCGACTGCATAACAATTTTGTGAGCCGCACATCCATCGTCGATCCAACATGAAATATTCCGGAGGCAGACTTTTGCGGTGCGTTATGCAACTGCATAACTGTTCTGCGGGCCGCAGAACAGCCACAGACTTGATCAGGCCAGCCTAGCTTTTTGGACAATTTGTGCGGTCCACTTTGTGGTCCGGTCTGCTATCGCACACCCGGTTCGGAGGCTTAAGTTTGAGGAAATTTTACCCGAACCCATTTTTATAAAATAAGTTTGAGGTTATTTTGGTTGGGTTAAATGACCGTTTTAGAGAGATGTGAGTGATTTAGAGAGAGGGGAGGAATACCCCAGTGCTTTGCTCATAAATCCTTGCCCCAATCTTGAGGATTCAAGGGAATCACTCACTTGGCCACCACCTATCCGAGTAAGTTCTTGTCCTACACCATCCATGCAAGTTTGTTTTTGGTCTAAGTAGGTTGTGGAGTTTGAGATAGGCCATGCAAGTTCCAATAGGAGGTAGTATGTGGGGTTGTGAACTATTTCGGGTAGTTCCTTGATGAAATTATTTGAGGGAGGAAGGGATTACCATTGTAGAGCCTTGCATTTGATTTTGCATAGTAGGTGTTTGACGAAATTCCCAAGAGACTTATATCATTAGAATCCTTCTAATTAGTATTCGATGTTTCCCTATCTTCCTATAGATTGAAATTGCTAGAAGTATTGGGACGTTGTAGCAATGGTCTATTGACTTTTGCCTTGATTGCCAGTCATTTTGCTCCATTCTTTGGAAAGACATCCATTGTGTTTAAAGCCTTCATTAATAATGAATTTAAAGCTATGATTTCAAAAATATTTTGTATATTGATGTTAAGGGTGGTTGAAAGTACTAGTGAATCTATATATGGTATGACAGGTTATGAGATGAATGCATTCATATTTCCATTTCCTTATATACAAAAAAAAAATTGGTAGTATCATTAGCGAGTCGAGGAAGGGTGGGTTGTAACGGCCCACCCCCGAAACTACACGTTCCAGTATAGGAACAAGTTGGGATTATTCACCTTAATTTGGATGAGATTGATGTGTTGAGATTATTCCACTTAATTGGGATGAGATTGTTGTTGGCCTTGGATTGGAAGTCGACTCGCACGGCATATGTGGGGAGACGTCCTAGCCAATAGGGTAGAGATCGGACGCCATATCACGCGCAAGGTGATTCCTCCTTCTTATTATTATATTTTATTCACACCACATGTTGATCTATATTCATTCGTGGAGAGATGGCTCAGCCGATCGAGCTATGATTGGACTCTATGCCTCGTGTATTGTGTTATGATCGGAGGCTAATGATCACCCAACCAAAAATATTAATTTCTTATTTTGAAAATTATTATGTTTTAACTTGGAATTTGGATATCAATGGTTTTTCCTTGTTGTTTTTCATGCTTTTTCCCTTTTTATATTGGCATTCTATTTCATGAGAGGGTATTTAGCTTTACATAATAGTACTATTCCATATGCATTGGTTTACCTTTTTCCAAGGGCGCTGCATCTTTAATGGATGCAGGTGGTTCGTCAGCGGGCAGGTTTGATCTTCGTTAGCAGTTACCCTCTACTCAGCAGACTTGGTGAGCCCTATTCTACTTCGGGGCCTTATGACATTTAATTTTGCAAGCACTTCCATATTGTACTCTTGTTCACTTACAGGCTCCTTAGACATACTGTGGGTTGTGTTTTGAATGGGTGCAAACTTATTAAAAAAGTTGTTGAAATTGCTGGATGTTTCCTCTTTTAACTATGAATTTAAAATATTTTTGTAACTATAAAAGAAGCTTTTGTAAGAATGAAAGTTGATTTTGTGCATATTATCCTCTTGATTGGTTTAACTCTTTATATTTTTCCTCAAATTATTTATGAGTGAGGTGGAATGGTAGGCACCAAGTAGGCTTACTTGACTGGGAGGTCTCGGTCGAGCGCTGGTCTGGCTCCCCAAGGTCAGGGCGTGACAGGTATGGAGTCATCTGTACTTATCTTCGAGAGGCTACCAAACCATTAGAAAACTTCACCTTCTTGTACTCTTGTCGTGCGGATTTGTTGATTCTGGTTTTTGACATAAATAAATATAAGTAATAACGAAGGGGACATTTTCAAATTATCTCCTAGCTAGTGGAACAGGAAAGACATGGATTGTTTACTCATGTAAACGAACAATAAAACGAGAAAATGAATATAAAAAGAAAAAATCAAAGTCGAGTCTTATGTCGGGTATTCTCAAAATCCTTCAGAAACTTATTGAATTTCTCAAAGAGTTTTCATAATGCTATACTTCAGTCAAATGAGAATTCTGTTTTACAAAACAAAAAACTTTCTTAAGAACCTAGGCAACTTCATTAAAGCGGCGCCTTCCTTTTTTGAATATAAAAAGAGACCAACTAGCTTTTAGATGAAAGAAAGCAGGCCTTTCCTTGTAGGAATAGCTTTCTAAACTATTTTATATAATATGACACCACCAAGGCCTCCCAAATGATTTTGACAGAAGAAGATTCCAACAAACAAGCCTTTGTATAAGCCGGTTATCATCTACGTTACCGCAAACTTGCTTTCTTCAAGGAGATTAAAGTGAAGTCCATCCTCGAATGGAAAGAGGGACGAGCAGAACGGCTTCGGTATCAGTAAGCATTCCCCCGCCGGGCTTAGTTTGGTCTTTCCAGTCTTGTTCCCTTTAATTGCACGAGATATGGAAAACGAGATATCAAGCATGAAGACAGTGACGGTGAGGGTAAGGCAAGTAGTCAGAAGTAGGAAGCATAGGAAAGAGCAGTAAGAGCAAGAGCAATCCGCAAAGCAGCTGTTTGAAGCATGGCAAGGGGGAATACTTTCAATGAATTATGAATGGGAACTAGGATAGGTGCTACTACTGGCGGATCGTTGCCTAGAACCGAAGCTGACCTTTAGCTAGCCAACCATGTGCTAGAAGTCTATACTGGCATTTCAATAGGTCAAGCAAGTCGGCTGACAAGCCTACAGGCTATTGGCTTCTTCCTATATTCCTGTTCGAGAAACCTATTGATTTGATTACCTAACCAAAAAAGATTATTCCCTTAGTTCTACCGACCACCCTTTCACACTGCTAAAGGGGCAGCATCTATTGAGAGTGGATTTCAGGTGTTTAGATATTTCAAGCATAAGCAGTAGTTGAACCAGCATAATGAAAAAGCAAGCAAAAAAGCAAGCCCAGAGTCAGATTCAACCAATTAAACAGAATGGCAAGCTTCATTACCATTCGAAAAATCCCATTGGTTCGAAACTAAATCCTAAACTTTGGAGTGGCAAGTAGCAGAAAGAGAAAGTCCAAATTAGGCATCAGGCTTGAGAAGGATCATCATTCCAGGTTGTCCCATGTTTGTTGTATTTCAGCAGGGGGAGCCCAACCCCCCTAACGCTGTGTTTTAGGGTTACAACGAGCTGGCCTCTGAGAGACTAAATTGAGAATAGCTCTTGCTATCTTTCTAGCCATATGCATATCTGCTTATTTATCTAGGATCAAGGGATCTTTACTAATATAATATCATATGGGACACTTCCTTGAAGAAAGTCATACTCACATCAGCTTTCAAGTAGATAAAGAAGTTAAGGCTAGTGACATCAGCTATCAACTATTGGCCTTTGTGAAAGCTCCTCCTCAATATGTTTGATCACTTTCCAAGCCTTCCTCTTCGTCAATGATTATGGGTCGCTCCTATCCTTTAGTTCGATACACTACTCTAAGGCCAGTTCCCTATACAACATATTTACTTTCTAGTAGAGTCCACTTTGGTTATCGCTACACCCTTTCCAGACAAACGACTTGCTTCAAGCCACTCCACCACTGGTACAATAGCACCCTGCCTTAAGTAAAACCGTAGAGACAGCAGGCTACACCTAGCTTAGCCTATCCAATATCTGATTCAAAAAGAGCTTTTTTAGCTGATTTTCCTCTCTCTGTATAAAGTCAGCCCCAGTGTTGGCTACAAACTGAATGAAGACGTCGAAAGCTGTTCATCGCCTGTGGGAGCTTGCTGATAGTGAGGAAGCCATAATCTATCTATCAGATTGCCTATTTGTCTGTCTGTCTGGTGAAGAGAGAATGGAAGAGACTCTCAATAGGGAAAGCACAAAATACCTCATTCGAGTCCCCGGACGAAGGTGGGACCAACCTTATTATGATTAGCGAAGTCCTTTCCAACTCTGTCGAATGGTTTCACTCCTCTTTTCCCCTTCTGCCAGTTCTTTGTCAGTTAGTCAACTCCCCTCCCTCAAAAGATTGTCAAACTTCACGATTATTCATCCATATATGGGTAATCTCCGGCAGTCAGACAAGAAAGGATCTCCATGAAAGCATGAGGTCTTAAACATTAAACATTAGTCTGTCTTCAAATGCGGGAAGGGTAGACATTCAGTTTAATGAGGGCAGGTTCCTACAAATATATTTTAATTGATTGATTGGGAAAGTTGGTTTCATAGCATTAGAAGCATAAGTATCCAGAAAGAAGGACGAATGAGGATGTGGAAAAGAAGAGACGGTCTTAGACCTTATCTTAGTTGTTTAAATAAAGAAGGGGCTAGGTCTATGTCCCCGGATTCACTGATTCAAGGGTTTTAAATGGGATGGACAGAAGAGTTTGAATGGGCGAGTGACTTTAGGGTTCCCCAGGTTCCAAAGGCGAAATGCATCGGTTTAACATTCCATTAGGGAGCCTGGTCTTGACTCTTCAGCATGGTATTCATTCTCGTTCAGCTCTTGGAATCACATCCAGCAGTGGTTGGAACAGCTCACAAAATCCAACCACTTCACCAACCTCATTGCCCCCAACTGATTCTCGTACCGCTACCAAAATAGAATGGTTTCATGTTCTTTCATCGATTGGGTATTCCTCTCTGTTCATATCTCTTTTTACAATTTTAGTCTGGATTAGTTCACAAGATTGAATTGCCAATTCTCCTCCGAACCCTCGATTTGTTTGTTTTCCAAGAATGTTGATCCGGGTATCCAAGGCATGTATCTGCGAAAAACTTAAATAAAAGAAGGGCTTTCGGTTTTTTGCACCCTATTTTGGTCTTGCAGCTATTTTTAAAATATATATATACGAATCCCTTTTTTAGAAGAAAGACTATATATATGTCCAATCTCTAGTGGTGGTGGAACCAACCAAAATGTATGTCGTCCGACCCGACCTTAGATTCTTTCTTCCCGACCTATTTGACTCTCTGGCCGAAGTTATTTAGGTGGTATTTTGAGATCAAATTCCTCACAGAAACACACGAAACAAAGATATGAACTGGGTAAATAGAAATGAGAATGAAATGTTTCTATTTCATCCAAATTAGAAGCTTTTTCTACAAGCATATGATCTACTAAAGTAGATCGGTATTGACCATATAATAAAAGCATATATTGGTCCAAGGAGTCCCAAAAAGGTAAGAACTCCATCCTCTCTGATGCTTCTTTGGCAAAATACGATATACAAGTGGGACCTGCACTATAAGCAAGTTGTGCGAAAAATCGCTTTTTTTTTCGGTTCCGAAACAACTTGGGCGAAATAGGGTTCTACTGGGAAACCATGAATTTTTGAGTTTTCGCCATTGGTTACTGGTTGAGCCACTGGAATGGAATGAGATAAGAATCCTTGGTGATCGTTCCTCTCCACTTACTCGTCACAGGCTTTTCTTTTGTAGAAGACTTCTTCCAAATGGCTCCGACACTACGTTCCTCGATCTTCAAAGAAAACTAACTCCTCCTACTCCTCCTTCTCCTTTAGGATAGGATCCTCCTTGGTCCTTCTTTTACTAATGGTCTCACCATTTTTTAGTAGTAGTAGTTCACGCGAGGGACTCTCCTTTCCATCGCTTGCCCTTGCCTTTCACTCTCATTTGGTCTCTTTCTTCTATAAAATAAAGTGAAGCAAAGCGCATGGCAAATAAGCAGCCAACTGATTGCAAAGAAGCGCTCGGCCTTTCTCAGATTTATTCATTAAAAAGAATCGATTCAATACATTTCCTATGTACCCATATGTAGTATATTGGATTTGAATCAGATTTCGGATTAATCTATATTGAGTGACTGCCTCCATTATGTTGTTGCTAGAAAATACCACTATTTTTGGTTTTGGTTCTTCCAAATTATTCCCACAGGAGATCCGGACCCATTGTTTCTGATCCATTGAGAAAAGGATTCATTCTCTTCATAAAAAATAGGAGGTAGAACCGATAAAGATTTCTTTTTCGATTCATCCCTGGCCTCATTCAAGAATTGTTTTTGATCCAATCCGCAGGAATCAATAGAAAAGTTATTCCCTTATGATACACCAGATCCGGCTCTATTATTGATAGAGTGAATAGATCTGCCATTTCTTGAAATCTCTCTTCTGATTCAAAATCGTAGTGTAACGTGTATCCTCCCCTGTTTCGGTCATCGAATAGATAAAATAAATCAAAAAATGGATGTTTATTCAAGAATGAAATCTTATTGGAACTGTCCATATCTGGTTTATCTTTCAGAACCATATTACATCCCGGATCTGATGAAATAGGATGAATTGAGACGGTATTTTGTAAATACATAATTATCTTGAATATATTAACTATTTTTTTATTTTTCGATCGCCTGGAAGGGACAAAAGAATGATCTTGTTATTTCTTCAAAAATTTCTGATCTCTAGTGGACCTCTCAGTAGGATTTGAACCCAGATGAAGTTCTGACCATCAGAGAAAAATGAATGAACGGATCTTGTAGGATTCCCAAGAAATTCTCTGATTTCTTCCGAAAACAGATGATTAATCATCTGCTTCTCACGTTTCGTGAATAGCCGAGACATTGAGGAATATCCAGAAAGGCATTTAAGGAATCATCCTGATTCTATCTCTTTTCGTTCCGTTTGAAGAAAGGAAAGATCTCAAAGAATCGATCTTTCTTTTCGTTGTTGAATCTCTCTTTGATTAATCAATGTGTGATATTCCGAATCCTCATTACTAATGGAATCCAAATGATCTCTGGATTGATCAGAAGATCCTTTCAGTTGGCTAAAATCCATTACTTGAACAGAACTAGATCTCGTGGAATCATATTGAATATTTGACGATATATTGATAAACATTGATCCTTGTTTACCAATCACACATTGTCTAACCAAATACAATTCTCTCTCGATACGTTCCTCAAAAAATCCGATTCGGGCGGATTCATCCTCCAACTAACAAAAAGATCTTGGCGGAATTGCCACATATGAAATTGAGCATAGTTTTGCAAAGAAATAGCCCACTTCTTTCTCGAGAAGAGATGGGAAAGATGCTCAATATCATTTCATTGAATAGTTGACCAGCCCCTTGTTGTTTGAAAAAACCCTCCACTTCAATTGGTATTTTTTCACGAAATGTAGACATAAGATAAGAAATCCAGTCTTTCACTAAGATTTCGAATAGCGGTCTCGGATTCAAGTTGATTCTATTTTGACTCTTCCTCAGAGAAAGACGATCAAACAATTCCCAATCATGGCCCTTGCGGACCGGATCATCCATATAATATACAAAAAGAAACTCCAGATATTTGAGATCTTTCTCTTTGAATCATTCCGAAGTAGAAGGGGGTAAGATCCTTGCCGAATCGAAGTTATTGATTTTATTCGCTACTGGAGCCCCTACTATTACTGTTCAAGATGAAAAGAGGATTGTATCAAATACGGAAAGGTCATGGGGATAGAACCCACAGGCACCGGACTGAGGTATGAAATGAAGTACGAATTTCACTCGCTTCGGGCTCAAGCTTAGATAGAAGAGTTCAATGAGTCCACTAGTCCATCAATGGAAATTTGATAGAAAGCTCAAGTGAGAAAGTCACAATCCATTGAATAAGAGCGGCTCAAGGTGAGAGCTCAAAAAGGAATGAAAAGTTGGTGTTTTTAAGGCCAGTGTGGAGTAGCTAGAACGGATGGGAGGTAATTCGTCCTACATTGGGTGACTTGATAAAGCCTTGTGTTCGTTTTAGTGGCCTGGAGTCTTCTTTTGGGAACTCTCCCTCTATGAACGTGAACTACAGAGGAGGATGGATTTGATGTAGGAGCAGAGTGGAATCTGGAGCAGGGTATCAGGTTCAGATGACCTCCAACTGGATAGAGCAGGATTGGTGGAACCTGTGGTCGTCTCAAAATAGAAAGAGGTGAAGATGTCCCAACATGAGGTGTTCCAAAAGGAACATAAGAGAAAAGAATAGGACAGGAAAAAAGGTCCGCTCTTATAGAAGAGCTACGGAGGTGGATGCGGATTCAGTCTGAGCTAAGTTCATAGGTATTGCCTAAAAATATCAATTTTATAGAATAATAGAGCACTGACGTTAACTAGACCTCTTATAAGGCAGAAAGAAGGTCAACATCACCTTAGGTAATGACACCTTTCTTTCTCGACGAACAAAGAGTCAAAACTAGATTTCGAGGTAACCAACCATTGAGCTACCAGCCAACAAGAAAAACGAGTTCTCCTTCACGGATAACTAAGCTTTCACAAGGGAGAGGGGGACCAAACCATTAGGAGGAAGAAGTAGATGGAAGACATGGTCACTTGTGAATGAACTAGCCGAAGGGGACCATCACAGTTGGGGCGGTGGATGACAGGCTAGCTCACCAAGAACATCACGAGAGGTTTGGGATGACTTGGTTGTGGCAAGTCAAGGAGTGGTTAGGTCAAGGGATTTCAGGCAGAAGTCCCATCAATAAAAAGAAAAGGATGTTCGACGAAAGAAGGAAACAAGGATATCCAAAAGAATAGGCCTTGGAGGAAGGAATGAATGAGAGAAGACCGGTCTAAGGGCTGCAAGGTATGCTACTAGGTTGAATCAGTCCACTAAGGGATGATCTTATACATGATTTCAGGGAAATGTTCAAGTCAAGGACTTAGGCGATCAAAGAAAAGAAGACTATCCCACAGCTAAGGCATTTATCCAATATAGAGAGAGCGTCATATAGAATAACTCTATCCTTTGGAAACCACTTATCCCTCTCATCGACTACCTTCACTAGGGTCGAGATTCATGGTTAGGGAAGGATCAGGTCTTTTTGAGAGCTTATTGGCACGCCAAAATAAGCTTTGAAACCGATTTCTTTGAGTCGGCTTCTTTTCTATGCGTGATAGAGCATGAGGTTCGAGAGTTGTACGAACAAATGCTTTATTCGATCACTTTTCGCTAGCCTTAGTGAGTGATGAGATAGCGTATGATCCGTGCACTAAGCATGAAAAAAACATTTTCTACTTCAACAACTTCTACTTATAGCTTAGTAGTTTTGTCTTTTAAAATTTTCTTTCCTCTTTCCTTTTCCTTTTAGATGATGACAAACGAACTGAAAACTGCGAATGCTTCTAATTAATTAAATCTTTTTGTAAAATCCAATTTTCTTATATATATAGCAGAGTGATGTCTTTATGACAATTCGTCAAGTAAGCTTGTGCCCAAAGTGCTTACATAGTCGGTCACTGTTTGGCTAAGATCCTTGATGATTGATTTATAAACCACTAACACTTTCAGTCTTGTGTTAAGTTTTCTCATATCGACCAAGGTCCTAATAACTTGATGTTAGACTGTTCAACATGAGGTACATCTAACTCCTCTAAAACAGATAACATAAAGACTCGGCTTAGATGCTTAACATAACGACTCGTATGCTTTCATGAAAGGTAGAGGAGCGACTCCAGGGAGAGACATCTAAAATCTGACTAGAGCGGATACCGAGACTTCACCCCTTCCTTTAAGATGTTGGGCAATACAACTACAAGAACCACTCATCCTATCGCTACTGTCAAACCTACTTACTTTGTCCTTATTACCACTCGTCGGGTAGTTGTTCCGTAACACCACTAGTCGTTATAGCACTAGTCCTTTTTGTTGGGTGTTAGGGGGCCCCACGAGTCATCGCTAGCATCATCGGTTGTTTTAAATATAGATCGGTCACACTAGTAGTTGTTTGGAATGCTAAGCCTGAAAGGCAGGCGGTCGGGAACACTAAAGGCGCTTTCTCTGGGCGCTAGAGGCCGTTGCTCACTCAAGTGAAAGGTTATTTTCTAGCACTAAGGGAGACTAGTGGATGCTTCGCTCGACAAGACTGAAACCTTTGCTTGCACCACTAGAGTCGTTCTGGCACTTTGAGTTGTCACCAATAGAAGTGTAAAAAACATCCCCGAAACTAGTAAATGCGATTTACCTCGGTGTCTTTACGGTAACTAGCATGCTTTAGGGAGAGAGTATACCAAGCTGAAGGCTATCCCCGAAACTACAAGTGATGGGGATCATTTGCCATAACGCTCTAATGCACGTCGTTAGGCGCTTTGGAACACTGCCGATCGCCACCTCTTGCAAGCAATCGTCGGTCACAAATGGGAATAATCATACGCTATCATAGGCGCTTCTAATTTCTTTGGAGATTCTCAATGCAGCATGTGCTATTTGGAATTTGGAGAAAGAGAGAGAGCTCTCTAGGCTCTCCTGATCAAATTGAGAGTTCACTTTGCCAGTTCATGAATATTCCGCACCCAAAAGTTTGAGGAGTTGGCCAGATACGGGTCGAAGCCCTGCCTTGAAAAAGTCAGGATGTTTGGGCATATTCCAGTATCCGACCCATCTTCTGCCGATTCCCCGGGTTGTCGGAATCTCTAATTCGATCAGGACTAGGAGTCCCATTCATTCGTTTACGGGAGCGACTCTCTATTCCCATTCTCCACCGGGTCATTAAGTTATTAGCCAGCTCAATCCATTTTCCATCCGATGATCTTCACCCTAGGAGTGACTCTGTTCGACCTGCCTTGATTGCCTAGCTAATGCTACCGTCACAAGCAACCTCTCAAAGAATAGGGAGTGAACGACCCTTCTATCTCGATCAGTGATTCCGTTCGGCTGAGCCAGCTATCGAAAGTCTTGCAAGCAACCTACACTAAGCTAAGCGAGCTAGAAGCTAAAGTGAATCGTTTTTGGCATCTTTTTCTTTGCTTTGACCACAACTTTGTTTGCTCTTCCTCTTTCCTTCGGCCCATCTTTCAAAGCTAGAAAAACGTTCGAGCCTTCGGGATCTCTCTTGAACAGCGGTCGGCCAGTCCTTTTCTTCTGTTGATGGTTAGACTGATGCTTTGACTGTCTCTCATATCATTCGATAATAAAGATCCACTACTTGCCTTGTCGATGCAAAACGCAGCACCTCGCTTCCTTACTAGTACACCTACTAGACCCATACTCATTACGAATGTGTTCACCAGACATCTTAATTAGCAATATTCTTCTTAGACTGACAACGATAAAGAAGGAGATCTATGGATAATGGGATATCGAGGTCAGGTGCGATGGTCAGCTCAGTCAGAGTGGAAGCGGTCAGGCAAGGTTTTTGTCAGACAATGTAGTGAAAGCGACGGGTAGCACTTTCCATATGAAGAAGACGACTAAAATGGGAGACGAAGGTGAAGCGGGCTTTCCATAAAGATGTAGCACTTGCAAGGAAATTCAGACGACGTTAGCAAGATGTAGCACTAGCTAGGCTAGGGTAGCACTTGCGATAAAGAAGCTAGCCAGAAAGCAGGCCAGGCAGGCTAGCGATAGTACAAGAAAGCTAACATGCCGGGGAGGTTGAAGGGGTCTTGCGCAACCTTCGCATTATCGCAAGCACAACTTTTGACCCCTTCGTCTACAACCTCTCATTTGTTTGACTACTCGTGGGGCTTACTGCTTTTAGGTATAAGAAGCCCCACCCAGGAAAAGAGTGTAAAGCAGTACTCATGTTAAATTGTGTCCTTTGTAAATGAAAGAGCTCATGCCATAAATTGCTAATGAAGACCGGGACCCCAGTCACGGACAATTGAGTGTGGCATTCCATGCAATGAATATACCAGTCAATGACATTGCGAAGGTAGATGTTTGTCTTTGCCTTTCAAGATATTGCATATATAGAGAAAGATAGCCAGTCCTCTTGGGCGATCGAGAGTGTTATGTAAAAATGACCAAGGAGGATCCTATCCTAGAGGAGAAGGAGAAGGAGTAGGAGGTAGCTTTAGGCGCGGAATCTGCATTAGGGGGCACATTTTGGGGGTTTGGATGGGAGAACTCTTCATCATTTTACTAATTACCCGGGGCTTCCACTGCTACCCCCAGGTTTCCTTCAGACCCAGACATCCCCCCCTGATGCATGAAGAAATAGAGCGACAACCCTTTGAAGTTCATCCATAAAGAGGTATCCAAGCGATACTCCTACATTTCGTAGAATTAGAGAAATGAAAAATTATATAGATATATACACTCCTTTCGCGATACTCCGATTCCTAGAAGTATAGAATATCGAGACCGTTATATCTCCACTCCTTTCGCGAATAATGGAGCCAAGTAGTGAGAGAGACAAGCGGTTTGTATGTTTATTTCAACTTGATCACCAGAGTCTGGGGTAGGAAAACCATCTCGTTTTCCCAATGAAAGATAAAGTACAAGTTTTAAGGTACCATACCAAAGGGAAGTTATCACGGTGTTATCAGCCACTTTTTCCTAACCCTCAGGCATAAGCCTAGTCTCTCTTCACGGTACCGGGAAGAAACGAAATACGACAACAACTAAGTCAAAAACTTGATTCTTAAATTTACTCTCCTTCATCTAGGATAGGAACGAAATATGAGATGTTGCTTAAAACTTCCTAGCAGTTAAATCTCAGGATGCTTGCAGCTCAACTATATTAATCTCCTTAAGCCATAACATGTAGGGCCTTGTATTCGAATAGAAACATCAATCTTTCATCTAAAGTGCCAACTCTGTCCTCGACTACCTCCCGGGTAAGATGAAGAATAGCCAGATACTGGAATTGGAGTATAATCAATGGGTGTCGGATGATCAGCCTAGGCTTTTTCTTTTGTTTGTTTGCTTCTACGTCTCATGACGGGAGTGCTAGACCTATAAAATGCATTCTTTATTCAAGCAATAAGAAATATTGTCAATTTATTCATATGCTATTTCATATTCATATGCCCTCTAACTTGATCTTCCTGACTTCCCAGGGTTTCCACTACCTAACTAGACTTCTCATTTATCAGAAGTCAGGGCTACTAGTTATCGTGAGTTAACTCCGGATTATCTACTAAAGTCTGTAACTTTGAACTCAACTCTAAAGGAAAGGAAGTGACTTCACGGTTGGAACATCAGAGCGGAGGCGGGCATTGAATCTATGAGTGTTTGAATTGAATCCCTTGGGACTTGAAACTGAATCTTAGTCTGCAGGAATTAAGACTGGTTTTCCGCTTTCCTACCTTATCTTACCTTATCTGAAGTTGGACGGGATTCCTAAGTCAAATGATTGATCTCCAGACTCTTTACGGCTCTCAATCTCAATACTAGTTAGGGTTCAAACAGCCTTGACGGATAAGATTCTCTAGTCTATTTTCCCGATGTAGAATATAGAGCATTTGAATAGAATCTTTGCCTTTGATTACCCAGATGGGATTACAACTACGTCATATAAAGAAGAATCCCCAAAAACAGAGGAATCCTCGGCTCTTCTCAACTCTCTCACTAAGGGCTTCTATTCCAATAAGCCTACTTATACATTCTATCTGAGCCTAGCTTCCAAAGCCAACTCATTCTCAGGGACAGGATAACAAGAAAGGATGGGAAAGCATAAAGAGTGCTTGCAAGTCGGAGAGCAGAAAATACTTAGATGCATCGAATCAATCGCTTGCCGAATCACCAGTCATCGAAGATCGGCTAACTCTCATATCGCTAGTTCCTCCCAATAGAACAGAAGTGAGTAACCTAGAAAGTGAACAAGTCAAGCAAGTGAAATGATCCATGGGGGGGGG
>AWOL01S0012578.1:0-18992 GCA_000715115.1 Nicotiana otophora
ATGACCTGGTGCAGTAAACCAAATGAAATTAATAAAGAAAGGAGAAAGCAATAAAACAATAGCAAAAGGAAAGTAGTGCACATCATAGAGACAATGTTGTGAAATCAGAAGTTCTTAAAGCTTAAAACTATAATAGAAGTTTGTTGTTGTACTGCGTTAACCATGAAACATGTGTGCATAAACACATAGAGTTTAAGCCAACTCCAAAGAGACTGCTATTTACATATTTTGGTTTATCTGATAAGAAAAATGAACAATCTCGATGTACCATATGAGTAGTGTCACATCTGTCCGATACTCGGGCCACACACGCACATAATCTAATCCTTTAGGTAAAACTATGCAACTTAATTGGACCAGGATTGTGGACTACAAAATCCATCATAGGCTAAGTTAAAGACTTTCCTAAGATGTGTAGATGTGATTATGGGATGAACCAATTTGCATGGTCAAACACAAAATCAAAAATATAGCGCAAATGGTGTTGCACGATGTTCTTGCAGATTGATAGTCCAAATTAAATGTTTGAGCTCCCAAATACACACATCCTATAATGTTCATAAAAACTCAATGAGCTAAGAGATAAAATTAATCAATTAAAGGAGAAAATAAGGGACAAATCTGAACTCCTAGTACCTTTCAATTGAGTTCATAGTCCTACCTTGATTCTTATCAACTACCAATACAGAAAAGGTGTCACGACCCAGAATCCTAACCTGTCGTGATGACGCCTATCTCAATACTAGGCAAGCCGAAAATCTCAATAAACCGCAATTTCTCTTCAGTTTGAAAATATAATATTTTAATAAAATCCACAAATCTTATAATTACTGATACAACCACTCCCAAAACCTGGTGTTACTGAGTACATGAGCATCTAATATGAATACAAGTCTGGAAAATACGGTCCATAACAGTCTGAGACCAAATACTGTAAATAAGGAGATAGGGAAGGAGAGGCAAGGTCTGCGAAACACGGCAGCTACCTCAAAATCTCCGTAAAATCAGCTGTGCGAGAGAATCAACACCTGCTATGACCGAGAACACCTGGATCTGCACATGAAGTGCAGGGTATAGTATGAGTACAACCAACTCAGCAAATAACAATAATAAATAAGGAACTGAATATAATGACGAGCTACACAGTTACAGTTCATTTTCAGTAATTCTAACAGAGAGTAGGCATGCTTTCAATTCCAAAAGTTTAAGCCAAATCAGTTTTATACAGTTTAAGTTCAGGTAATCCGGATATAAAATCTTTCAGAAAATTTCACAGCAATGACAGATAGAAACTAAGTGCAACAACAAATGAAAAGCAAGTACAGCCTCTCAGGACAACAATCACTCACTGGACTCCCAGCCCTCAGCACTCACACTCAATGGGTACCCGCGCTCACTGAGGGTGTACAGACTCCGGAGAGGCTCCTATAGCCCAAGCTCTATAATCTGCACGGCCAACTCACGTGCCATAATATAAATATCTGGATCCACACGGCCAAATCACGTGCTATAGTATAATATAAGGATCTGCACGGCCAACTCACGTGCTATAGTATAATATAAGGATCTGCACGGCCAACTCACGTGCTATAGTATAATAAAAGGATCTACACGGCCAACTCACGTGCTATAGTATAATAAAAGTATTTGCACGGCCAACTTACGTGCTATAGTATAATGAAAAGATTTGCACGGCCAACTCACGTGCTATAGTATAATAAAAGGATTTGCACGGCCAACTCACGTGTTATAGTATAATATCTCACAATCAGGCCCTCGGCCTCACTCAGTCATAAAGCTCTCCAGTCTCTAGGGCTCTAAACAATCATGAAATCAGTCCAAACAACAATGATATGACACATCAATAATGAACAATAGATATTGAGACAAAATAATCAAGTAACTATGACTGAGTACAAAACAACAATTTAAGAAAATAATTCAACATGTACATGACCTCTGTGGATTCCAACAATACCAACATATAGCCTAAACATGGTTTTTTAACATGACTTATAGTCAAATTTCCCCAACACATAGAGAACACATAATTATCAACAAATTATTCAACTTTATAGTTTTTACGGGACAGACCAAGTCACAATCCCCTCGGTGCACGCCCTCACGCCCATCACCTAGCATGTGCGTCACTTCCAAAATAATCACATGATACGAAAATTCGGGTTTCATACCCTTAGGACCAGATTTAAAACTGTTACTTACCTCAAACCATGTAATTCTTTATTCTGTAATGCCCTTTCCACGAGAATTGGTCTCCAAAAGCCTCGTATCTAGCCACAATTAATTCGATCCACTCAATACCAATTATTGTAATTAATTCCATAAGGAGATACTAATATTTCCAATAAAATCCGAAATTAACTCAAAAATCGCATGTGGGGACCACGTATCGGAACCCGATAAAAATTACAGAATATGAACGCCCATCCAACCATGAGTCCAACAATACAAATTTTACCAAAATCCGACACCAACTCGACCCTCAAATCTTCAATTAAAGTCTATGAAAATTTCTACCATCTTTCCACAACCTTATTGGTATATATACATAATACTCTTACACCCAAGAATCATACTATTAATTACCCATTTTTATTCCAAACCCGAAATTGAAGAATTGAGGAAAGAAATTCTTACCTCTTTGAAGCCCTAGCAAGATCCTAGTGAAATCTTCAAACCTTGAACAAGAATTGACAAATAAATGACTAAGTCTTCACTTTCTCTCTCTAAAATGCTCTCACCTCTCTCTAAAATATCATATGAAACCCTTCAAAATGACCCCAATAGTGTTTTATAAGAATGGGGTCGGGTTTATAAAATCAGAAAAATAAAGCTCCGGAACAGGTTATGCGGTCGCATATGCGACCGCATAATGGTTATGCGGACCGCATAATCGGTGTCCAATACTTGCAAACATCTGTCTATATATGCGGTCACTATGCGACCCGCATTCCTATTCTGCGGTCGCATAGTTAACCGCAGATTTCATCCAAACCGGCCATCTTCTGCCTCACTTCTGCGGTCATTATGCGGCCCACAGAGTGATTATGCGGTCGCATAATGGACCGCAGAAACATGTTTTTTCGCCAAAAATTTTCTTTACTTCCCGGTGCATTGTTCAACCCAAAAAGTCTGAGCAACCTTTGTACTAATTGATCTACCTCGATACCACACAACCTTAATTTCCTTAGCAAAAATTCTCCGGGTCACTATGCATACGTCAACATATGGTCAACCTTTTCAACTAAATTTTAAAACCTTGGAACTAGGTGTTCCAAATCATTCAAAAACCTCACCGGACCCGAACCAGTTTCCCCCGGCAAGTCACATAACAAATGTAAAGCATAAATTGAGTAGTAAATGAAAAAACGAGGTTGTGATACACAAAACGACCGATCAGGTCGTTACATTCTCCCCCACTTAAACATGTGTTCGTCCTCGAACGTGTCAAGAGTTGTTCTTAACCCTCAAATCTCCATTCCACCTTACCACGCACATACCCGGGGGTGATCTCACATCACCATATTCCATATAGGCCTGACAATACAATACAACTGAAAATCCTTAATTTAACCTTAGCCCAAAAACCTTGGAATTCAATTCCCAAACTTCGGAATTTCTTTCAAGACACGAATCTTACATTTACACATTGTATAAGTATGAACAAATTGTATCAAGCCATAGCCATAACTCCAGATATAATCACATTACATATTACACAACTCACATGCTCGCAGCACCATTCCCAATCACAATCACAGTAATTACTTCAAACCAACCAAGTACAAGTAATAAACCTCATATTAAGACAAACCTCATTCTAAAATCTTTGTACACTGCTGATAATAAAAGAAACATGCAGAAATCTCATGATCCCTTATTAGACAAGTCATGGAGCTCTCTCGCCCCAACCAGAACCATAATCACTTTCTAAGTCGACTTTCAATATTATCCTCCTAAATGTACCGTAATCAAACCTGATAGTACCCATTCTAGGTCCAATGACCTTATATTATTAATCACAACTATCCAACAGACACGCCACATAAATATAATCCAAGCCACAACTGCGCAATCTGTGTACCCGAATATGGGAGATGTCTCAAGGAAGAGAATTGTATTGCAAGTTTAACAAGCACCACCATAACCGCAATGTTACAACTAACACCTCAAATTTCGTAAAGAGGATGACCGTAGGCGCATGTGCATAATTGTAGAGGAAGGAAATTAATGAATCAGATAAATTATCACAGAAATAAAATTCCCACACACGGCACGGACGACTCACGTGCCAATAATATGAATCGCCCGGCATGGTCACAGGCCTCCAGTCACAGCATATCATACATGAGCAATTAAACAATTACACTTGTATATGATAATGAAATAAGATTCGCATGCTTCTGGACTAGTATAAATAACATGCCATAGTGTAAGCATGTGCAAAGTCTGCTATCACACTTCAAATCGGCAATTTAACGCAGAAATAGTAACTACCCCANGTAACTATGACTGAGTACAAAACAACAATTTAAGAAAATAATTCAACATGTACATGACCTCTGTGGATTCCAACAATACCAACATATAGCCTAAACATGGTTTTTTAACATGACTTATAGTCAAATTTCCCCAACACATAGAGAACACATAATTATCAACAAATTATTCAACTTTATAGTTTTTACGGGACAGACCAAGTCACAATCCCCTCGGTGCACGCCCTCACGCCCATCACCTAGCATGTGCGTCACTTCCAAAATAATCACATGATACGAAAATTCGGGTTTCATACCCTTAGGACCAGATTTAAAACTGTTACTTACCTCAAACCATGTAATTCTTTATTCTGTAATGCCCTTTCCACGAGAATTGGTCTCCAAAAGCCTCGTATCTAGCCACAATTAATTCGATCCACTCAATACCAATTATTGTAATTAATTCCATAAGGAGATACTAATATTTCCAATAAAATCCGAAATTAACTCAAAAATCGCATGTGGGGACCACGTATCGGAACCCGATAAAAATTACAGAATATGAACGCCCATCCAACCATGAGTCCAACAATACAAATTTTACCAAAATCCGACACCAACTCGACCCTCAAATCTTCAATTAAAGTCTATGAAAATTTCTACCATCTTTCCACAACCTTATTGGTATATATACATAATACTCTTACACCCAAGAATCATACTATTAATTACCCATTTTTATTCCAAACCCGAAATTGAAGAATTGAGGAAAGAAATTCTTACCTCTTTGAAGCCCTAGCAAGATCCTAGTGAAATCTTCAAACCTTGAACAAGAATTGACAAATAAATGACTAAGTCTTCACTTTCTCTCTCTAAAATGCTCTCACCTCTCTCTAAAATATCATATGAAACCCTTCAAAATGACCCCAATAGTGTTTTATAAGAATGGGGTCGGGTTTATAAAATCAGAAAAATAAAGCTCCGGAACAGGTTATGCGGTCGCATATGCGACCGCATAATGGTTATGCGGACCGCATAATCGGTGTCCAATACTTGCAAACATCTGTCTATATATGCGGTCACTATGCGACCCGCATTCCTATTCTGCGGTCGCATAGTTAACCGCAGATTTCATCCAAACCGGCCATCTTCTGCCTCACTTCTGCGGTCATTATGCGGCCCACAGAGTGATTATGCGGTCGCATAATGGACCGCAGAAACATGTTTTTTCGCCAAAAATTTTCTTTACTTCCCGGTGCATTGTTCAACCCAAAAAGTCTGAGCAACCTTTGTACTAATTGATCTACCTCGATACCACACAACCTTAATTTCCTTAGCAAAAATTCTCCGGGTCACTATGCATACGTCAACATATGGTCAACCTTTTCAACTAAATTTTAAAACCTTGGAACTAGGTGTTCCAAATCATTCAAAAACCTCACCGGACCCGAACCAGTTTCCCCCGGCAAGTCACATAACAAATGTAAAGCATAAATTGAGTAGTAAATGAAAAAACGAGGTTGTGATACACAAAACGACCGATCAGGTCGTTACATTCTCCCCCACTTAAACATGTGTTCGTCCTCGAACGTGTCAAGAGTTGTTCTTAACCCTCAAATCTCCATTCCACCTTACCACGCACATACCCGGGGGTGATCTCACATCACCATATTCCATATAGGCCTGACAATACAATACAACTGAAAATCCTTAATTTAACCTTAGCCCAAAAACCTTGGAATTCAATTCCCAAACTTCGGAATTTCTTTCAAGACACGAATCTTACATTTACACATTGTATAAGTATGAACAAATTGTATCAAGCCATAGCCATAACTCCAGATATAATCACATTACATATTACACAACTCACATGCTCGCAGCACCATTCCCAATCACAATCACAGTAATTACTTCAAACCAACCAAGTACAAGTAATAAACCTCATATTAAGACAAACCTCATTCTAAAATCTTTGTACACTGCTGATAATAAAAGAAACATGCAGAAATCTCATGATCCCTTATTAGACAAGTCATGGAGCTCTCTCGCCCCAACCAGAACCATAATCACTTTCTAAGTCGACTTTCAATATTATCCTCCTAAATGTACCGTAATCAAACCTGATAGTACCCATTCTAGGTCCAATGACCTTATATTATTAATCACAACTATCCAACAGACACGCCACATAAATATAATCCAAGCCACAACTGCGCAATCTGTGTACCCGAATATGGGAGATGTCTCAAGGAAGAGAATTGTATTGCAAGTTTAACAAGCACCACCATAACCGCAATGTTACAACTAACACCTCAAATTTCGTAAAGAGGATGACCGTAGGCGCATGTGCATAATTGTAGAGGAAGGAAATTAATGAATCAGATAAATTATCACAGAAATAAAATTCCCACACACGGCACGGACGACTCACGTGCCAATAATATGAATCGCCCGGCATGGTCACAGGCCTCCAGTCACAGCATATCATACATGAGCAATTAAACAATTACACTTGTATATGATAATGAAATAAGATTCGCATNGCATGCTTCTGGACTAGTATAAATAACATGCCATAGTGTAAGCATGTGCAAAGTCTGCTATCACACTTCAAATCGGCAATTTAACGCAGAAATAGTAACTACCCCAATTATTTAGGGGAATTAGCCTCTTTGTAACCTCAAATGTAGCCCAGATAGTTTTCAACAAAGGTACGAGCATGAGAAATGTTATAGCTTTATGCTTAACAGTCAACTCTAGGCATATCATAGCCTAAGCATTTTTTCGAGTATGAATACTTGCCATGATGCTTGCACATTGTCTCAAACCTCACATATATGCACACTTATAGCGCAGTTATCACAAATTAACGCAACTAGTGCCTCCACTGAGTTAAAATAAAATACTCACATCAAATAGGCCGCAACCCGAAACAATATACTTCTCAGAACTCCTAGTCTCCAAATTTCTCAAACACATGAATCATTGTAACCGATCACAACTCCAGCACTAGAATGACTAAGACACCTTTCATTCATGATCTTCCCATAAGGAATACTTTCATAATTCTTCTGTGTCTCCTAGCAATAATTTGAATATCAGAAGTCTTTCAACCAGGTGAGTACTGCAATACCAATGAACATCCGTAAGTCAAAACACAATGCGCCTTTTGAAACACGCACCCTTCTGAGGGATTACCGACCATTTATAACATTCATCTAATTATCTGTAATTGACCATTCTAGCCAAAATTCGTGATCTTCCTTTCAAGAATGAACTTTCACCTTGTACATGTAAATCCTAATCCCACACAACACACCACATCTATTATGCCATCATGTGACAAGCACAAGAACCCCATTATCAACTCTGAGTCACCAGCAAATTACATACTCAGTTAGTTAGAAATATTCCTCTTGCTTCCTTCTAGGAGGGAATCATAATACACAACACATTTCCCATACCAGTAGAAACTATCCGGTTCAAACCATGGTAGAAACAATCAAGAACACTTTGAAATCTGTTTGCACATAGCCAGTCTATCAAAACTGAATTCCTCTAACTCGAACAAGCCACGTAGGTTACCAAACCCAAGAATATTGCCACCAAAACATCTGTAGAGTCTCATCACATCATAATTACCCCAAAAGAGTCGATCATGCCATTACCATACTGGTCTAGCCTACTACCAGTGGTCCTGTTTACTTGAGTTTCTTCTGAATTATCATCAAGTTGATACTTCTCCTTATCAGAACTCCACGATCCTTACCCGAAGCTCACTACCAGACGTCCTAACATAAAATCGCTTCACCCTAATGCCCATAAGTTCCTATATTCTTCTTAAGCACCCCCAATAGTGACACAACCGAAACGTCCACTCTGAAAATAGATTATGTGAATTTAAAATTGTTCTTCTTACCCTTCTTACACTGAAATGTAGAATCCTTAGTCATACAGAATTACCGTACGTCCTGATACCATCTAATGTAAGTAACCGATTCTAGTGATATACAAATTCAAAACATTTTCAATTGCCACATATACATTTTGAATCCACTAGAGCCCTCTCGAGAGTCATCCACTCTGCTCAAATCTAATTTGCTCCGCCCAAATGGGCCGAAAGGCACAAGTCCCATTAGCACAACAACCCCTAAAGAAGTAACCATGCCTTAACACCACCAATCAAATTCATACTTCGTGTGCACTACGTACTTCAAAATAACAATTTAATCATTCCATGATTTCTGTATTTCTATAAAGTGCCATATAACCCGTATTCAGGAATTTCCTTACTCGAGTCATCCCTGATCTCCATTTCTGCAAGTCATAACTGATCCACAAGTATGACTCCGGCCAAAACTAAAATTTAACACATAACCCTGAAATCAAAGTGTCAATAGCAGGCTCCCCCACTAAGCTTTAAGCTGCAATTATATAAACTTAGAACCCGCAAGGATTTCTCCTTCTCAATTACCGTGATCTCGCACCGTTAACCCTCCAGACTTCTCGAAGTCTTTTGTTAAGCTTTTCATGAACGTTCTGAATCACCAGCCACAGTCACACACTTGACCCCTTACTGGGTAGCAAGTAATATTCCTCGCAGAAGTTCATCAATATCATGCCACCGCTAACTGCTCATGAGAGATAACCCTCCTATGGAATTCCTTACCGACATCTTCCAACGATGGTGCACTGGGTGCAACGACCACGTAATCAGTAAATTCTCTTAAGCTCATGCTCATCCACCATTTGTATAATTCTGCACTTTCCCTATTGACACCAACTGAAAGTTTAACAATACCTTCCGAACTCAAGTCATATTGCGCCTGAAACGATAATCAGATCTTTGCATCCCTCTTCATTTCAAACAAACCCCTTTCTGCCATATTCAATCTTTCTCCATACAGTAACCATCACTCCAAATAAAGTCCGTAGGCCAAATCACATTCTATCACGATTCCAAACCGTTCTACACTTTCTCAAGACACGCGACTACCCTACCACATAATCCATAAGCTAATCTGCTACTCTTACTTCGTTAAACCATCCCCTTTAAGGAACTTCTCAACTTTACTTCTCCTACTTGACCTGCTAGTACTTCAGCCACCGCGAAACACTTCCCATTATGTCTTACCTCACACTTTGTTGCCCAATTATTGCATCAAATTGAAATGCATCTCTGCCGTACCTGAACCAATAAAATGTTACCGACTCTAAGCCTCTTCGAAGATCATCTTTCTCGAGACATCAACATTAAAAATACCCATTTGCAACCACAATTACTATAAAAACATTTACTCTTCTTGAGTCTAAACTCATTGACAAGACATGGGAATTTAATTTGTCCCAAAATTTAACAACATGAAAGATCCTTCAAAACATTCACACTAGATATCGTACGTCGCATCAAAACGAAAATCAAGCACTCAATGGCCTTCCTTTACATTTCAAGGAAACACTTCTCGTCGCATTCAAATCATCTTAACGCATCCCACAGTTATATCATACTCCTCACAAAGCCATTCCACCGTTCATCGAGCCATAAATTTCACTCGTAAGGACATTACCAGACATATGAGTCCAAATGTACAGGTTACAACTGAAGTTACCGATCCTAAGTTGCGGTCTAAACCTGGCCTCAAGTCCTCCAGACTGGCCCATTATAATGACCCGGTCAGTCATTCCGAGAGTTATAGCCCTGTTTCCCCATTCCTGCTTCTTTATGTGTTGTTCAGCAGTGTTGAGTTGTATCGAGTTGGTAGGTTTGGGTCCGGAGTAGTTTTGGAGTGAAATAAATACTTAGTCTCTTAGTTAGAAAGTTAAGTTAGAAAAGTCAACCGGAAGTTGACATATGAGTAAACGAATTCGGATGTAAATTTTTATGATTCGATCAGCTTCGTTGGGTGATTTTAGACTTAGGAGTGTGTCCAGATTGTAATTTGGAGGTCCGTGGTAGAATTAGGCTTGAATTGGCGAAAGTTGGAAGTTTAGAAGTTCTTAGGCATGAATCTGAGCTTGATTTGGTGTTTTAGTGTTGTTTTGGGCGTTCTGAAGGTTCGACTAAGTTCGGGTAGTGATATATGACTCGTTGGAATTATTGGTTGAGGTCCCGAGGGCCTCGGATGAGTTTCGGATAGGTTTGGGTTGTGTTGCGCTCGTTTTTCTTATGTTTCGACGCCGTTTCTTCAAGCATAAATAATATCATATTGAACAAATGAGCTCCGTTTTTGATTGAAGCATTAGATCCGTATCGTAATTACGGACCCGTACCAAAAAGAATCGTCGAATGTGGACATCGTATGAGGATCTTATGGTAATTTTACTAAGAATTAGGTTGCCAGATTTTTCAGATTAATTACGACATTGCCACTGACGGTGTATTTAAAAATCTGCACGATTTGCAAATATTAAAACCTACATATCTCCTTCATTATAAGGTCAAATTGAGTGATTCAAAAGCCTAAATTGACTAAACTGTTACAAGGAATCCATTGGTGGCATAAAAAGCGAATTTCGGGATCTTTTGTCATGAGAAACGAGGTAGAATAACTGACAGAAAAATATATAAAATGAGGTTTTGTTCATTCGGTCATATTTTAAGTTGGGGAGCTCAGATTTTGGCGATTTTGGGGGCGATTTTCACCATATGGATTAGGGCAAGTGTTCTCTACTTAGTTTTGGTTATATTTCATGAATCCATCATCGTTTTTGGGATTTGATTGATAATGTCAAAGTGAAATTGAGGGAGTTAGGGTTTGAGTTTTGGAGAGTTTAAGTGAGGATTTGAGGGACCAAACAGAGTCCGATTTTGTTGAATTTTATATGATTAGACTTGGGAGAGGATGAGGTTTATTATTCTGCCATTTTTGACTGATTTCGAGACGTGTGGCCGAGGGCCGACTTTTGGCCGGTTTCAGATGTTTGGCATATTTTGTAGTTTTTATTATGAAATTCGATTTGTTAGCCTATGTTGATGGTATTATTCTGATTATGGTTAGATTTGAAGCTTTTGGAGACCGAGTTCAGAGATGAGGGCATCGCGGAGTAGGATTTTACGTTGTTAAGGTAAGTAACAATTTTAACTCTGGCTTTGAGGGTATAAACTCAGAGAATTTGATATCGTGTAACTGTTTGGAGGTGATACCCATGCTAGGTGAAAGGCGTGTGGTGTATACCTCGAGGGATTGAAACTTGGTCTGTCCCGTGAGGCCGCATGGCCATCATCTGTGTTTACGTAGTTACTTGTTGTTGAACTAGTCTGCCTTCATGTTAGAGATATGCTTAGGCTTTATTCATGCTCACATTATTTTTACTCAGTCATAGAAATTATTGTACATGTTTACCTCAGTCTCTATTATTTGCTAATATGTTGTGATACTTGATGTGGGATGTGTTCCCTTATTTGTTGATGATGGTGAGGCTAGTGAGGTACATGATTAAGTGAGGCCGAGAGCCTGGTTGTGAGGATATTAATACCATAGCGCGTGAGTTGTCCACGTAGCACGTGAGTTGACCGTGCGGGTCCAGGTATTGATACCATAGCTCGTAAGTTGTCCGCGTAGTACGTGAGTTGACCGTGCAGATCCAGGTATTGATATTGTCACGACCCAAAATTCCACCACAGGCGTCCTGATGGCACCTAGTCTCTAAGACTAGGTAAGCTGATTTCTATTACATTTTGAAACCTTTGTTTTTAATTAAATAAGTAACCAAAACTAACAGCGGAATAAATATGAATATACAACCTCCCAAGACTGGTAGTACTGAGTCACGAACTCTAACTGAATACATGGAATGATCACGAGTACCGAATATACAATATTATTGATTAAAATTTAACAGTACAATGAAATGAAAAGACTCCAAGGGACTGTGACGACCAAGCAGCTCTACCTTGAATCCTTACGGTCCCGCTTTAAATCTATTTAAGTCCGATATCTCCAATACCTGGCTCTGCACAAAAATGTGCAGAAGTGTAGTATGAGTACACCACAGTCAGTACCCAGTAAGTATCAAGACTAACCTCAGTGGAGTAGAGACGAGGTACAATCAAAACACTCACTAGTCTAATAGCATGTGCAATATATTATACAAGATAGTAGAAAATAGATAACAATAAGGACATCATAAAATAACCAGTGATATGCACATCAAAACAACAAAATACCATTTAATATCGCTCAACAAATAATAAATACAAGTACACCCAATTAAATCAAATTCTTCAAATAAGTGTCCTTCACATATAATTCTACCAAATAACTCTCTTTCAAATATAATATTCATCAAATAAATATCTTTCAAATATAATTCTTTCATATAATACTTTCTAAATACAAAATCCTTCCAAATAAATATCTGAATATAATTCTTCAATTAAAAAATCACCATGTGACACCTCATTTCATAATCATAAAAATACGGGTCTCAGCCCATTTTCATATTTTTCATAAACACGGGTCTCAGCCCATTCTTCATATCTCCACGGCACTTCGTGCCCATAATTAAATCATCATATTTTTTCGGTACCTCGTGCCCTCATTTCATATCACAACTACATGGGCAATTCACATTACAATATCCTCAATGTATATAAGATCCACATGATCAATTTATTTCCATTAAAGTGAGTTTAGAATTTTTAAATCAAGTAAGAAATCAATAAAGAATTGAATTAATTTTTTTTTTAAAATCATTTGGGTGAAGAAAATAACATTTCACTTAAACTAAAGCATCAGCTAAACTACAAGGTTGGTTGTAAAACTATTTAATTTAAAACATAATAATAATTCCTTTTATTTAAATCAACTCAATCATTTTTTCTGAAATAGCATCCTGCATTTTTAGCCATCCTTATCACACCGCATGACTTCTAGTAGTTCCCCTACTAGCCACGCGTTTCAAACTACCCTTATCTCACCGCATGCGTTTCAACACCCTGACCTTATATTACCGCATGACTTCTAGTAGTTCCCCTACTAGTCACGCATTTCAAGCCACGCTTATCTCACCGCATGCGTATCAATATAACAATATTTCACAAATTGCACCTCAATTGCCCAAATATCACAACATAATACAACTTGTACCTCAAGTGCCCAAATATTACAACATTTCACAAATTGCACATCAAGTGCTCAAATCTTACAACATATCACAGATTGCACATCAAGTGCTCAAATCTTACAACATATCACAAATTGCACATCAAGTGCTCAAATCTTACAACTTGTCACAGAAATCAACAATACATTATTTTTCATAATAAGGATCCCATGGCTCGACCATAATGTGCACAACATCCAAAAATAATGAATAGAGATAGAAATTACTCAACATAAAGCAAAGTCTTCATTAAATTGAAATTTTCAATAATTATATAAACACCTCTTCTTAAGCTCATTTAATTAATTATTTGCAGAGAGAAAATACATAATGAAATTAAATTCCAATAATTATCAAACCAACAAATTCACAGAATTACATAAATAATCAAGTTGCAATCATATCAAATTGTCATATAACAACAGATTCAACAACAACAAGTATTTAGGCACGACAAATAGATGATTAAATATATACCAACAATTGTCCAATTTATCACACAATATGCTCAAGAATTTAACTCAATAAAATTTACATATATAAGCCCGAGTACGTACTCGTCACCTCGCATACACGGCTTTTTACATTTCACAAATAGCACATAAGACTCGATGCCTAAGGGGTAATTCCCCCACTCGAGGTTAAGCAAGACACTTACCTTTGTGAAGTTAGGCCGATATTCCAAAATCGCCTTCTTGCTCAAATTGATCTACGGACCGCTCAAATCTATCCAAATTAATTTCATAACTTCATTAAAATTCATCGGAAACAATTCCGGATAATAATATGCCGACTTAAAAATTTATTCCAAAAATGTCAACAAAAGTCAACGCGGGACCCGCCCCTCAAAACCCGACATAATTTTTATGAAATTAGAACACCCATTCCGATACGAGTTCAACCATACCAATTTTATCAAATTTCGATAACAACTCGACCTGCAAATCTTAAATTTTTGTTTTTGGAAGATTTACAAAAATCTTGATTTCTTCTATTTAAATCCGAAATAAATAATGGAAATAACCATAGAATCATGAAGTATAATCATTTTAGGATATAGAACACTTACCACAATCCATATGGTGAAAATCGCTTCAATCTGAGGTCCATAGCTCCAAATATGTTAAAAATGGCTGAAAACTAGAAATATAGCTACTGTCCAGGTATTTGCTCTTCGTGATCGCGAAGCACAAAATTTTTCAGCCCCAAAATTGCTCTTTGCGATCGCGGAAAACCATTCTCGATCGCGAAGAACAAACTCCCCAACTCTTCCAGACAACTTCTAGTATAATGGTCATAACGTTTTCTACCCAACTCCAAATGATGAATGGTTTAACTTTTTGAAAACTAGATTGCAAGGGCTATAACTTTCATTTGTTTTTCATCTCCTAATTCCTTATATATTTCGATATATAAGCTTCCAAAGTCAACTCTATGCAACAGAGATTTCCAAGCTCTTCGCGGACAGCCTGTAGTATATCTACCATAACATTTTGTACACAATTCAAAATGACAAATGGTTCACCTTTATGAAAACTACCCACAAAGGGCTACAACTTTTGTTTTTTTATCATCTCCAAAGTTCTTATAGATTGCAAGATATAAGCTTCCAAATTCGTGTTAGTGCAACAAAAAAGTTCCTCTACGCGATCGTGAAAGGCCTTCCGCAATCGCGATTCACTGGCCATTTTCCCCCATTTTGTGCTTCGCGATCGCGGTCAATTCCACCCGATCGCATAGCACACTGCTGTAGCCAAAAACCAGCAGCTATAAATGGCCTAGAAATGGTCCAAAACCACCCTGAAACTCTCCCGAGCCCCTCGGGACCCCGTCCAATCACATCATCCAGTCCCATAACATAACACGGACCTGCTCGAGGCCTCAAATCAAATCGAACAACATCAAAACGACGAATCACACCTCAAATCAAAATCTATGAACTTTGAACTTTCAAATTCTATATCTTGTGCTGAAACACATTAAATCAATCCGGAATAACTTCAAATTTTGCACACAAGTCATAATTGACATAACAAAGCTATTCAAATTTCTAGAATCGGATTCCGACCCTGATATCAAAAAGTCAACCCCCGGTCAAACTTTCCAATAATTTGACTTTTGCCATTTCAAGCTTAATTCCACTACGGACCTCCAAATAATTTTTCGGACAAGCTCCTAAGTCCAAAATCACCCAACGGAGCTAACAGATCTTCATTCCGGAGTCATCTTCACACATTTCCGACTATGGTCAAAATCCTAAAACTTAAGCTTCCGTTTTAGGGACCAAGTGTTCCAAATCACCCCGAATCATTCGGTAACTGAATTCAACCACGCACGTAAGTTAATACACATAATACGAAGCTGCTCAAGACCTTAAGTCGTTGAATGGGGCGTTAATTCTTAAAGCGACAAGTCGGTTCGTTACATTCTCCACCTCTTAAACAAATATTCATCCTCGAACGTGCTAAGAATATTTCTGAGGACTTTAAATTACTGAGTGTATTCTTACACACATACTTGTGGATGATTCTACGTTCCCGCAATTTAATACGGGTCCGACAACACAATCTCAATTGAGATTATTTCTTTTCTCCATTCTTATAAGCTTTAAAGCAAAATCCTTAACTCTCCAATCATTTTCAAAATGCCTGATTTTCACTTCGACGCACGGTATTAGTCTCAACTGGCTATAGCAACTCGTGCCTACTCACACATCAACTTTCTTGATAGTGTTGAAGTACTCCGGGGTATTACATTCTCCCCCGCTTAGGATCATTCGCCCTTGAATGAGAAGTAGAGTCCGCCATCAAACACATAACATAACTTTTCTCTTTTTTCGCACATAACAATCTCCAAAAATTTTCATTCAGAAATTTCGGCAGAGTCTCCCCTGTAAATAGGTCTATCCACCTGCCAAAGTAACACCCAAACAACTCCTAACAACACATGCACAACCCAACAAAACACCACAAGGTATATATCAATAAAACTAATCTCAGCATTACAAGCATTGCATTATTATAATGATATCAGGACATGAAGTACATCATATGGATGCCCATCATAACATCTATGGTCTTAATAATTGTTCATAATCGATTACAACATCGCCAATTAACCTCATATTAACCAAAACCTCGTTTCGAAGTCTCACAACACTGCCAAGAGAATGTGAGGCATGAGTACTTCATAATTATTTACTCAAATTAACGAGTCACATTTAATGCCACCTGGACACTCACCTCGTAGGCTAAAACCCAATAATTACAGCATAATTATGACACAGAAACACATAAAAGAATTATCACATAAGCCTATCAGGCATAACTCTCTATTAATACTATAGTACAATTTAAACTTCACAAAAGGGAGAATTTGAACTCATAAATATTTCACCACAAGGACCTCGTCCTTATATACTCCTACCACGGCTTGTAGCCCGATTTAAATATTTCACATCATATAAAAATGCGAGGATCTCGTCCAACTCCGTATCACAAGTATTTTGGACATTGTGCCAACTTAAATTTTTAATTTCCTTTCTTTATTCTTTTCAATAAATTTCGTAAATAGTTTTTACAACACATAATGAACCCTCATACCGATAGGGCATATAATTCATAATAATTGGAATCAATCATTCTGAAACACATTAAACCCACTATAATGAATAATAACAATTACTTTTGGACTTATAGCCCTCAATGATTTAGANATTTAAATATTTTACATCATATAAAAATGCGAGGATCTCATCCAACTCCGTATCACAAGTATTTTGGACATTGTGCCAACATAAATTTTTTATTTCCTTTCTTTATTCTTTTCAATAAATTTCGTAAATAGTTTTCACAACACATAATGAATCCTCATACCGATAGGGTATATAATTCATAATAATTGGAATCAATCATTCTGAAACACATTAAACCCACTGTAATGAATAATAATAATTACTTTTGGACTTATAGCCCTCAATGATTTATAAAACTAAAATGACAGACACGGGCTCACATCTTTAAATCTCCCAACAGGGATAAACATATAAGTGGGTCACAAATTTACGAAACTCACCCATAAGCGGAGCATAATAGGAGGACTCACCTCAATATTTAGAACCGAATCAAATTAAAGGAAAATATCCTTTTATAATAAAATCAGGATCGTACCTGTAACGACACCATCTGGTATATCGGCCTCAGCCAAATCACAGTGATTATATCAACGGGTCGGGCCTCCACCTCTTAGGCGCCCACTACCCGCCTGTCCTCCACCTCTAGCTGACGGTGCATGTGGAGTATTAAAATGGAATAAATCTTGTAGCTGGAGTGCTCTGATGAAATCCGCTCCTCCCAAGTCTGGGACAATCTCTCATAATGTGCATAGTGTCACCACACTCATAACAACCCCTCTGCGGGTTCGGCTGCTCACACTGAGTATATGTCGGATAACTAGAATAACCATTACAGGAATTCCGTACCGGTGGTGCATTGTAAGAACTTACTGTAGTACCCCGAATATTCTGAAATAATTTTTTTGTGACCCCGTTGGTACTAACATGTAGAATTATTAAGGACGTAAAAATATTGCAAGCCCCAACATCATCCCATATAATCTCACCTCTTAATAATATACAAGTTTCGGAGAACCTTTCAATGCGACATAAATACATCTCAGGTCCCAACTGATATAGCATATGACCCCGCAATCTGATCGTTGATAGTGGACTCCCCTCACTTGGCGCAAAGCCACATGATACATTCTTATGATCCACAATACTAACCTTCATCGCTCGTAGGACACCGGTCATAAGACACCTCAAGCCATTTATTTGGCGCATGTCATCCTCGTGACAGTTAAACTCGCTTCCTCCAGTGCCTTGGCTGCGTATGTACCCTTCGCTAAATAGAAATCTTATACGAACTACATAGTCTCTAATTTCACCAACTATTTCAGATCTACATCCACCTCGTGACCCTACCACAATTGTGATGATTAAGCAATTAATTAAACCTTCTTAAGATCATACTTATTAACCGGATGTCAGAACCTGCTGCACCCCCATGTGCACAACTAAATGATCTCTAAATACTTTCGCATCCACGATCTGGATGACACGTTGTAACAATGGTTGAACAACCATGGCGCCCTTATAACCCCTCTGTAGTATCACAAACCGTTGGCGCATAGTTGATACCGAGTGCGTAATTTCACACACGAGTGGATGCAAAAGAACATAAGATATATGCTTCAAGCTGAATAAATGCCGCACGATAAATAATGAAAGAAGTGAATTTTTCCTACTAGCTCTCTAGCCTCTCTAAGATAAGTACAGACGTCTCCATACCGATCCGCAAGACTCTACTAAACTCGTTCGTGACTCGT
>AWOL01S0012583.1:0-16047 GCA_000715115.1 Nicotiana otophora
TCACCATAAAATTAATAGAAACGGCACAGCATCACCCTTCGTGCATTAACTCTCATATCATGGAACAACATCACTCTTTGTGCATTAACACTTACAATATGGCACGGCATCACCCATCGTGCATTAACACTCACAATATGGTACGATATCCCGCTTCGTGCATTAACACTCACAATATGGCACGTCATCACCCTTCGTGCATTAACACTCACAATATGGCACGTCATCACCATTCGTGCATTAACACTCACAATATGGCACGTCATCACCATTCGTGCATTAACACTCACAATATGGCACGTCATCACCATTCGTGCATTAACACTCACAATATGGCACGTCATCACCATTCGTGCATTAACACTCACAATATGGCACGTCATCACCATTCGTGCATTAACACTCACAATATGGCACGTCATCACCATTCGTGCATTAACACTCACAATATGGCACGTCATCACCATTCGTGCATTAACACTCACAATATGGCACGTCATCACCATTCGTGCATTAACACTCACAATATGGCACGTCATCACCATTCGTGCATTAACACTCACAATATGGCACGTCATCACCATTCGTGCATTAACACTCACAATATGGCACGTCATCACCATTCGTGCATTAACACTCACAATATGGCACGTCATCACCATTCGTGCATTAACACTCACAATATGGCACGTCATCACCATTCGTGCATTAACACTCACAATATGGCACGTCATCACCATTCGTGCATTAACACTCACAATATGGCACGTCATCACCATTCGTGCATTAACACTCACAATATGGCACGTCATCACCATTCGTGCATTAACACTCACAATATGGCACGTCATCACCATTCGTGCATTAACACTCACAATATGGCACGACATCACCCTTCGTGCATTAACACTCACAATATGGCACGACATTACCATTCGTGCATTAACACTCCCCCCTACCATAATGCAATGAATAAATAACAGCAGGGAGATAGAATAACAAGTACAAACCTTACTTCAACATTTTGTTCCATAATATCAATCTCAACTTTGAAATAAAAACTCAACTATCACCAGAAAATTCGTAAACATGATAAGAACGATAAATTGAACAACTGTAGTATAACACATAGCAATTTGGCATAGGAATGAGACAATATAAGAAAAACAGAGAAACATGAAAAATAGGTAACGGCGCATAAGTACTCGCCACCTCACATATACGCCGCTCACATGAATTTTACTTAGCAAGTAATCTAAGGTTCCTAATTCCCTCAAGTCAGGGTTAGACACAACACTTACCTCGCTCCAAATGCCACTTAATTCTCAATCACAGCCTTTTCTTTGGAATTCACCTCTAAACCACTCGTATCTATTTAAAAATGACTCAATAATATCAAATATTGCTAAAGAAATCAATTATATTGTATAAATTAAATTTCCCAAATTTTCCTCCAAAAAGTCAAAAAATCGACCCGGGCCCGCTTGGTCAAAACCCGAGGTTCGGACCAAAATCCTTTTACCCATTCACCCCCGAGCCTGAATGTGTAATTAGTTTTGGAATCTGACCTCAAATTAAGGTCTAAATCCCCAAATTTTCGAAATCCCTATTTTCTATCCTAACCCCTAATTCTACCATGCAAACTCTAGATTTTAGGTTGAAAATTCAAGAAATGTAATGGGCAATTGAAAGAAGATGGTGTAGAATCACTTACCAATAATTTGGGGAAGGAATTACTCTTGAAAACTCACTCCTCACCGTTTGGTTTTTGAGAAAAATGAGTTTGTTTTGGCAAAACGCCCGTTTTGGGTTCTGTTAAGTGCTGGGCAACAGTGTTCATCGCGTTCGCGAGAGCACTGTCACGTTCGCGAAGGGTACTGGCTGCCAATCACAAGACCCAGCTTGCGTTCGTGATGATCACTCCCCTCTGGCCTTCGCATTCGCGAGGAATGGCTCGCGTTCGCGCTGAAGGAACGACCCCCCCAGGTCCCCACATGTTTCGCGTTCGTGTTGAGTCGATCGCGTTCACGAAGGGTAATCACCCATCCCTTCGCGTTTGCGGCCAGGCCTTCGCGTTCGCGAAGAAGAAGTCTCAGCCTCATCAGATTACTCTTCGCATTCGTGAGAGGACCTTCGCGAACACGAAGAAGGATATGACAGACACGAGAATGTGCAGAAACTAGATTTTTCCCAAGTCCAAAACATCCCGTGGCCTATCCGAAACTCACCCGAACCTCGGGGCTCCAAACCAAACATGCACACAAGTCCAAACACATCTTACAAACTTGCTCGCGCGATCAAATCGCCAAACTAACGCCTAGAACTCTAAATTTAGCACCAAATCAAATGAAATTCTCAAGAACACTTTAAAACTTCTAATTTCTCAACTGGACGTCCGAATCACGCCAAATCAACTCCATTTCTCACCAAATTTCACACACATGTCTTAAATATCATAATGAACCTGTACCGGGCTCCAGAACCAAAATACGGACCCGATAGTAACAATGCCAAATATCAATCAATTCTTAAAAACAAATAATTTCCAAACTTTTAATTTTCATAAAAAATTCATAACTCAAGCTAGGGACCTCTAAATTTGATTCTGGGCATACGCCCAGGTCGCATAATTCGATACGGAACTACGGGGACCGTCAAAGCATGGATATGGGCTCGTTTACCAAAAGTATTTACCTAAGTCAACTAAAATCAACTTTTAAGGCAAACATACTTATTTTCATTAGTTTTCAACATAAAAGCTTTCTAGAAACCTGCCCGTATTGCAAATCGAGGAGGGTAAAAATGAGATTTTTAAGGCTTAAGAGTACAGATTTGTGTTCTAAAATATAAGATAACCTTTCGGGTCATCACAGTATGAACCCTAAATATATGTATTTCGTGAATTGTTGGAAGGTGACACATATGCTAGGTGACGGGTGTGTGGGTATGCACTATAGAAATTGTGACATAATTGTTTCTGTGGAATTTTGTAGTTAAATGATCTTGGCATTTCCATACAGTTTTATGAGTTAAAGAAATTGAGCTGAAAAGTATATTAAAAATCATGTTGAGGCTACGTGCCAGTATTATTGGAATCCACAGAGGTCATATTGTTGTGAATTATTTATTTTAAATTAAAAATTCATACTCAGTCATATTCATTTCATTGCATATCATATCTCAGTCTCTATTGTTATGTATTGATACATCATATTATCATTTTGGGCTATTCTCATGACATTCTGAGCCCATGAGAGAGAGACTGGAGAGATGGATGACTTAGGGAGGCCGAGGGCCTGATTGTGAAGATATTTTTGGGATCGGGCTGCACGCCGCAACAGGCCATGTTGGCTTTATATATATTATACTATTGCACGTGAGTTGGCCTTGCAACACGTGAGTTTTCCGTGCGGATCCATATATTATACTATTTCACGTGAGTTGGCCGTGCAGCATGTGAGTTGGCCATGCAGATCCAGATATAATATTATAGCACGTGAGTTGTCCGTGCAGCATGTGAGTTATCCGTGCTTATAGCGCTTAGGCTGTAGGAGCCCTATGAGTCTGTACACACCCCAAGTGAGCGCAGTCGACTATAAATAGGGTTCGGGCTGCACGCCGCAGCAGGTATTGTATAGCGCTAGGTGATTGAGTGTGCTGAGCATAGTGAAAGAGAATGTGAGACATTGAGATTGAGTACTCTGAGAGTGTGTGTACATGAGTACAATCTCTGAGATACATTGCATTGATATGCACACATGACATGCATGTATAGAGATGTGTTTTCCTCATGTTGTACGGTATCACATTATTCATGATTTCTCACACATGTTGACAGATGGGCATAATGATGCATTTGTTTTACATTGGTTATCTGGAAAGAAAATGAGACATTTTATTTATTATTGAAAGGATTTTGGAAAGAATTACTATTTTCAAACTTATTCATATTTTTGGTAATTTCGGTAAACAATTAGGGTTTTCATTGATGTACTTGAAAGGCAGAACTATTTTCAGAAGTCATGATTTAGCTGAGCATTTATTCTTTGAGTTACTTCTGGTATTACTTGTTTAATATTGTTATGAACTATTGTTGGTTATGGAAGTTGGACTCTGACCTTAGTACAAGCTCGTCACTACTTTCAACCTAAGGCTAGGTTTTTTACTTACTCAGTACATGGGGTCGGTTGTACTGATACTACACTTCTGCACATTGCATGCAGATGTTGGCTGTTGTTGTTGCTGTGCTCGATGGTTGCGGGATTTGAAGATGTATCTGCGTTCCTATTGTGGCTGCCTCTTGTTCATGGTAGCCTTAGATTTATAAAAGCTCTGTTTATTTATTATTCAAACAGACTATGTAATTATTTCATTTCCGCTTTGTATACTCTAAACTTAGAAGCTCATAATTTGTACTACCAGTTCTTGGGGGATGTATGAGATTAAGATTTATATTCACTTAAATTGCTTTAATAATTGTTATTGGAATTGGACAATTGAAAGTTGGCTTACCTAGCGGGTTGGGTTAGGTGTCACGACCTAAAATTTCCCATCGACGGGACCGTGATGGCGCCTAACATTTCACTTGCTAGGCAAGCTAACATTAGAGAATCATTAAACCAATTCCTGATTTCTATTAAGTAAATAACAATAATTAACTAAGATGAAATATAATAAGTGCGGAATATTATAAAACTGTGTTAATTACTACCACCCAGATCTGGAGTCACAATTCACGAGCATTCTAGACTTTACTACAAGTAATAAATTGAAAGAAATATAACTGTCTGAATAAAAGAAAATAGTAGGACATAAAAGATAGACGGGGACATCAAGGTCTGTGAACGCCGATAGATCTACCTTGAGTCTCCGGACAGCGAACCACTAGCAAAATCTCGATCAACCTGAGCTGGTACCAAATCTGCACAGAAAGTGGAGAGTGCGACATCAGTACAACCGACCCCATGTACTGGTATGTGTTAAGCCTAACCTCGGCGAAGTAGTGACGAGGCTAGTACAAGACACCCACATATAACCTGAATAATATAATCATGCTAGTGGCAACAACAGTAAATAAAGAAATAATGCAGAAATAATGGGAAGGGGACATACAGTGAGGGAATACAATATAAAGAGTGAGAATAATGGAAAGATAGAATTAAACCGAAATCTTTAAACAAATTGAGCAAATAAAACATCAAAGGAAAACTGCACGGCATCACCCTTCGTGCTTTTACTCTCAACCTCACCAAATAAATAACTAAATACAACGGCACGATAACACCCTTCATGCTTTTACTCTCAACCTCACTAAATAAATAAATAGAATGGCATGACATCACCCTTCGTGCTTTTACTCTTAACCTCACCAAATAAATAAATAGAACGGCACAACATCACCCTTCGTGCATTAAACCTCTCATAATATACACGGCATCACCCTTCGTGCTTTACACTCTTCCTCACAATATAAATAATGCATGCACGACATCACCCTTTGTGCTTTACACTTCTCCTCACAAATCACGAAATCAATAACAACAGATGGATATGAGTATCACAAAGAAACCAGTATTTTACCCATAATCAATAGCACAATGTAACCTCAACCTTGAATCAATATTCGAAAGTTACCAAATTTCAGTGAAACCAGATATAAGTCACCCAAACAACCAAACACGTAGCAAATAAACACATAATACCTATTCCCTCAAGCCAAAGTTAGACACGACACTTACCTCGATTCGCAGGCCTCTCACTGCTCAAGTACCGCTTTTCCCATAGAATTCACCTCCAACTCACTCGTATCTAGTCACAAATATCTTAATACCATCAATTATCGCTAAAGGAATCAACTTTAATGAATAATTACAGATTTCCCAAATTTTCTCAAAAACAGTCAAAAACCGACCCCGGGCCTGCTTGGTCCAAACTCGAGGTTCGGACCAAACTCTGTTTACCCATTCACCCCCAAGCCCGAATATGTCATTAGTTCTGGAATCTGACCCCAAATCGAGGTCTAAATCCCCAAATTTACAAAACCCCCAATTCTCCTAAAATCCCTAATTTCTACCCCTAAAGAACAAGATTTAGGCCTAGAAATCTATTGTGTGTTGATGGAAATTGAAAGGAATGAGTTTAAGAACACGAACCTATGATTTGGTGTTGAATTCCCACTTCAAAAATCGCCCAAGGTTGAGTTCAAGTGAAGAAAATGTGAAATTTGGAGCAAATCCTGTATTTGAAGTCTGTTTTAAAACACTAGACAGGCCTTCATCGCATTCGCGAGAGGCCTATCGCGATCACGATGCTCAACGGCTTAAGGCCTTCACGTTCGCAAGTATTTATCCGTGTTCGTGTAAGGCAGCTCCCCCCAAAATTTCGCGTTCGCGACCCAATAGATGCGTTCGCGTAGAAAAACATGACTCCCCTCCCCCAGGTCCCTTAAACTATCGCTTTCGCGGGAGACTGATCGCATTCACGAAAGGTACCACCCCCAATGCTTCGCGTTCACGACCAATCCTTCGTGTTCGCGAAGAAGCAATTTCCCCTGCCCCCGTTGTACCTTCGCGTTCGCGACACTACCTATGCGAACGCGAAGAAGGGCACACCAGAACAGCTGCTGCAGCAAAAATCTTAGATTTTCTAAGTGCAAATCACCCCGTAGTCTATTCGAAACTCACCCGAGCCCTCGGGGCTCCAAATCAAACATGCGCACAAGTCTAACAACATCATAAGGACTTGATCGTGCGATCAAATCGCCAAAATAACACCTAAAACTACGGATTTAGCATCAAAATCAATGAAATTCTCAAGAACACTTAAAATTACTATTTTCTCAACCGAAGGTCCGAATCACGTCATTTAAACTCCGCTTCTCACCAAATTTCACATACATAGTTCAGATATTATACCGGACCTGTGTCGGGCTCCGAAACCAAAATACGGACCCGATACCATCAAAATCAAGCATTAAGCATATATTTTAAAATCATTAATTTTTTGAAATTCAATTTTAGCCAAAATTTATTTCTCGGGCTATGGACCTCGGAATTTGATTCTGGGCATATGCTCAAGTCCCATAATTCGATACGGACCCACCGGGACCGTCAGAACATGGATCCGGGCCCGCTTACCAAAAATATTAACCGAAGTCAAATAAAATCAACTTTTTAAGGCATAAATTCCTATTTTCATCAATTTTCAACATAAAGCTTTCCGAAAATATGCCTGGACTGCGCACACAAATCGAGAAGGATAAATATAATATTTTTAAGGCTTAAGAGCACAGATTCGAGGTCTAAAACATAAGATGACTTTTTGGGTCATCACATTCTCCGCCTCTAAAATAACTGTTCGTCCTCGAACGGACATAGAAAAGTACCTGGGCTGGTGAAAAGGTGGGGATATCTACTTCGCATATCGGACTCGGACTCCCAAGTAGCTGTCTCAATAGGCTGACCTCTCCACTGCACTCGAACTGAAAAGTAACTCTTTGATCTCAACTGGCGAACTTGCAGGGCTAGAATTGTCACCAGCTCTTTCTCGTGAGTCAAATCCTTATCCAATTGGACAGAGTTGAAATCTAACACATGGGACGGATCACCGTGATACTTTCGATGCATGGACACATGGAATACCAGATGAACAACTGCTAAACTAGGTGGCAACGCAAGCCTGTAAGCCAACTCTCCCACTCTCTCTAGAATCTCAAAAGGTCCGATATACCTAGGGCTCAACTTGTCCTTCTTTCCGAACCTCATTACACCCTTCATGGGTGATACCCCGAGTAACACTCTCTCTCCGACCATGAATGCAACATAACGAACTCTACGGTCGGCATAACTCTTCTGCCTGGACTGAGCTGTGCGAAGTCGATCCTGAATAATCTTAACCTTATCCAAGGCATCCTTTACTAAGTCTGTGCCCAACAACCGAGCCTCTCCCGACTTGAACCACCCAACTGGCGAACGACATCACCTTCTATATAATGCCTCATATGGAGCCATCTGAATGCTCGACCGGTAGCTATTATTATAAGCAAACTCCGCAAGTGGAAAGAAATAATCCCAAGAGCCTTCGACGTCTATAACACAAGCGCGAAGCATATACTCCAATATCTGAATAGTGCGCTCTGATTGCCCATCCGTCTGAGGATGGAATATGGTGCTCATCGCAAACCGCGTACCAAACTCATGTTGTACTACCCTCTAGAAGTGCGAGGTAAACTGTGTACCTCGGTCATATATAATAGACACGGGCACACCGTGAAGACGGACGATCTTCCGGATGTAAATCTTTACCAAGCGCTATGAGGAATAGGTAATTGCCACATGAATGAAATGCGCTGACTTAGTCAGCCTGTCCACAATGACCCAAACTGCATCGAACTTCCTCTGAGTCCATGGGAGTCCAACAACAAAATCCATAGTGATACGCTCCCACTTCCACTCAGGAATCTCTAACCTCTGAAGTAAACCACCAGGTCTCTGATGATCACACTTTACCTGCTGGCAATTTAGGCACCGAGCTACATAGGCAACTATGTCTTTCTTCATCCTCCTCCACCAATAATGCTGCTGCAGGTCCTGGTACATCTTGGCAGCGCTCGAGTGAATAGAATACCGAGAACTGTGAGCCTTCTCAAGGATCAACTCACGAAGCCCATCCACATTAGGCACACAAATACGACCCTACATCCTCAAAACTCCGTCATCTCCAACAGTAACCTGTTTGGCACCACCGTGACGCATTGTGTCTCTAAGGACAAGTAAATGAGGATCATCATCCTGCTGATCTCTGATGCGCTCAAACAAAGAAGACCTAGAAACTATACAAGCTAGAACACAGCTGGGCTCAAAAACATCCAACCTCACGAACTGGTTGGCCAAGGCTTGAACATCCAATGCAAGAGGTCTCTCACCGACTGGAATATATGCAAGGCTACCCATACTGGCTGACTTTCTACTCAAAGCATCAGCCACCACATTGGCCTTCCTGGGATGATACAATATGGTGATATCATAGTCTTTCAATAACTTCAACCACCTTTTCTGCCTCAAATTGAGTTCCTTCTGCTTGAACAAATACTGCAAGCTCTGATGATTAGTGAATACCTCACATGGCACGCCATAAAGATAGTGCCTCCAAATCTTCAACGCATGAACAATGGCTGCCAGCTATAGATCGTGAACATGGTAATTCTTCTCGTGAACCTTCAGCTGCCGTGAAGCATATGTAATGACCTTGCCACCCTGCATCAATACCGCACCCAGACCAATATGAGATGCGTCACAATATATTGTATAAGATCCTGAACCTGTAGGTAACACCAATACCTGTGCCGTAGTCAAAGATGTCTTGAGCTTCTGAAATCTTGCTTCACACTCATCTGACCACCTGAATGGGGCACCCTTCTAGGTCAATCTGGTCAACGGGGCTGCTACGGATGAAAATCCATCCACAAATCGACGGTAATAGCCCGCCAAACACAGGAAACTATGGATCTCTGTAGCTGATGTGGGTCTAGGCCAGTTGTGAACTTCCTCAATCTTCTTAGGATCCACATGAATACCCTCTGCTGATACAACGTGACCCAAGAAAGCAACTGAACTCAACCAAAACTCGCATTTTGAGAACTTAGCATATAACTGGCTATCTCTCAGAGTCTGAAGAACGATCCGAAGGTGCTGCTCATGCTCCTCTCGACTGTGGGAGTAGATCAAGATATCATCAATAAACACAACCACAAAGGAATCCAAGTAGGGTTTGAACACCTGGTTCATCAAATCCATGAATGATGCTGGAGCATTTGTCAGCCCAAATGACATCACTAGAAACTCATAATGCCCATACCGAGTCTGAAAAGTTGTCTTAGGAACATCGGATGCCCTAATCTTCAACTGATGGTAGCCAGATCTTAAATCAATCTTTGAAAACGCTTGGGCACCCTGAAGCTGATCAAATAAATCATCAATCCTCGGCAATGGATACTTGTTTTTGATAGTGACTTTGTTCAACTGCTGATAATCTATATACATCCTCATCGATCCATCTTTCTTCTTCACAAACAACACAGGTGCACCCAGGGCGAGAAACTAGGTCTAATGAAGCCCTTATCAAGCAAATGTTGTAACTGCTCCTTCAATTCTTTCAACTCTGGCGCAACCGTGCAGTATGGCAGAATGGAAATAGGCTGAGTGCTCGGAGTCAAATCAATGCAAAAATCAATATCCCTGTCGGGTGGCATCCCCGGCAAGTATGCAGGAAACACCTCTGGAAACTCACGAACAACCGACACTGAATCCATGGAAGGAACCTCCGCACTAGAAGTGCGGGCATAAGCTAAATAATCTAGACACCCCTTCTCGACCATATGTCGGGCCTTCACATAAGAGATAACCCTGCTGGTAGAATGGCCAAGATTCCCTCTCCACTCTAATCGAGGCAACCCCTACAAGGCTACGGTCACTGTCTTGGCATGACAATCTAATATAGCATGATAAGGTGACAGCCAATCCATACCCAGTATGACATCAAAATCAACCATGTCGAGAAGTAGAAGATCTACACGAGTCTCAAGACTCCTAATGATGACCACACACAAACGATAAACACGATCTACAACAATAGCATCTCCCACTGGTATGGACACACACACAGGAACAATCAAAGAATCACGGGGCACAACCAAATAGGAAGCAAAATAGAATGACACATAGGAGTAAGTAGATCCCTGATCAAATAGAACTGAAATAGTACCTGTGATAACAACGTCAGATGATCGGCCTCAAGCTTGGCTAGGAAAGCATAACATCGGGGCTGGGCCCCACCACCCTGAACTACGTCCCTGGGACGGCCTCTAACTGGCTGGTCTCTACCTCTAACAGCCTGACCTCCACCTCTAATAGTCTAGCCTCTACCTCTAGCTGCCTGACCCCTGCCTCTGGCTGGCTGAGCAGGTGGTGCAGCAACTGATGTCGGAACCATGGCACGAGAACTCTGATGTTGTGAGCTGCCCGTTGCCCAAGGGCAAAATTTAGCAATGTGCCTCGGATCACCACAAGTATAACATAACCTCGGCTGTTGTGACTGCTAACCCTGAAACTGACCCTGTCGACCTGAATAAACACCTGATAACTCTGGAGTGGAAGTGCACTAATAGGAGCTGGTGGTGCACTATAGGCTAGCTGGTCGGAATAATGCATCTAAGGGCCACGACCACCTGAGGCACCATGGGATGCCTGGAGCGCTGAATGAAACGGCCTGGGAGGATGGTCTCTACCAAAAGTACTCCTGCCTCTAGACGAGGCACCGCTTAACTCAGCGGAATGACGAGGTATCTTGTCAGACTCCTGACTTCCCTGAGTAAGAACCATTTCGACTCGTCTGACGACTTAGCAGCCGCCTGAAAAGAAATCTCACTCCCAGTTTCCTTAGCCATCTGCAATCTGATAAGCTGAGCAAGTCCATCAATAAACCTCCTCACCCTCTCTATCTCGGTGGGAAGCAAAAGAATAGCATGACGGGCCAAATCCACAAAACGGGTCTCATACTGAGTAGTAGTCATACTGCCCTATTGGAGATGCTCAAACTGATGGCGACGCTCCTCTCTCAATGTGATAGGCAGAAACTTTTCTATGAAGAGCTGAGAGAACTAGTCCCAAGTAATCTCTCCACCATTTCTTGGCGGAACCAGTCATCTGAAATGCAGCAAAATCGACCCCATTGGTCTCCACTATACCCATGTTTCGTAGGACCTCGTGACAGATGTCAAGATACTCCTAGGGATCCTCTAGAGGAGCACAACTGAAGTGAACAAGAAAGAGCTTGATAAACCTATCCAATCTCCATAAAGTCTCAGAAGACATAGCTGGCCCATCTCTGACCTATGTCGCAATAATCGGCTGAACTAATCCGACTGGCTGAGCTACGGGAGCCTGGTACTGGGGAGCTATCTGCTCTGGAGCAGGAGTGCTGGGAGTCTAGGCTCCTCCTCCAGCCTCAGAGACTGCTAGTGCCATGGGAAATGCGCCAGTCTAGGCCACACTCTCCATAAGGCCCACCAAACGGACCAAAGCGTCCTGAAGTACTGGGGTGGCAATGAACCCCTCCGGAACCTGAGCTGGTATGGTATGAATAGTCTGGGATGGAACCTCCTCGTCAAGCTCTATCTGAGCTCCACTGCTAGGGCTGTGCTCGGGCTCTAGGCTGAGCCCTGCCCCTGCCTCTGGCACAGCCTCGGCCTCGACCTCTGCCCCACGTAGGAGCTGCCGCTGGAGGCTCTGGCTGCTGCTCAACGGAGAAAGAGGAACTTGTTCTTGCCATCTGTGAGAGAATAAGAGTGGAAGAGTTCAATTAGTATTGAGAAAGCACAATCGCACGACATAGAAGAATAGAAGTGAAACTTGTTCCTAAACTTCATAGCCTTTGGAAGATAGAACAGACGTCTCTGTACCGATCCTCCAGACTCTACTAAGCTTGCTCGTGAATCGTGAGAGCTAGGTAACCAAGATCTCTGATACCAACTGTCACGACCTGAAATTTCCCACCAACGGGACCGTGATGGCGCCTAACATTTCACTTGCTAGGCAAGCCAACTTTAGAGAATCATTAAACCAATTCCTGATTTTCATTCAGTAAATAACAATAATTAAATAAGATGAAATATCATAAGTGCGAAATATTATAAAACTGTATTAATTACTACCACTCGGATCTGGAGTCACAATTCACGAGCATTCTAGAATTTACCACAAGTAATAGTCTGAAAGAAATACAATTGTCTGAATGAAAGAAAACAGTAGGACATAAAAGATAGACGGGGACTTCATGGTCTGTGAACGCCGACAGATCTACCTCGATTCTCCGGACAGCGGACCAATTGCAAAATCTCGATCAACCTGAGCCGGTACCAAATCTGCACAGAAAGTGTAGAGTGTGGCATTAGTACAAACAACCCCATGTACTGGTAAGTGTCGAGCCTAACCTCGGCGAAGTAGTGATGAGGCTAGGACAAGACACCCACATATAACCTGAACAGTATAATTATGCTAGTGGCAACAAAAGTAAATAAAGAAATAACACAGAAATAATGGGAAGGGTACATATAGTGGGGGAATACAATATAAAGAGTGAGAATAATGAAAAGACAGAATTAAACCAAAAATCCTTAAACAAATTGAGCAAATAAAACAGCAAAGGAAAACTGCACGACATCACCCTTCGTGCTTTTACTCTCAACCTCACCAAATAAATAAATAAATAAATAAATAGAACGACACGGCAACACCCTTCGTGCTTTTACTCGTAACCTCACCAACTAAATAAATACAACGGCACGACATCACCTTTCGTGCTTTTACTCTCAACCTCACCAAATAAATAAATAAATAGAATGGCATGGCATCACCCTTCGTGCATTAAACCTCTCATAATATACACGGCATCACCCTTCGTGCATTAAACCTCTCATAATATACACGGCATCACCCTTCGTTCTTTACACTCTTCCTCAAAATATAAATAATGCATGCACGGGATCACCCTTCGTGCTTTACACTCCTCCTCACAAATCACAGAATCAATAACAACGGATGGATAAGAGTACCACAAAGAAACCAGTATTTTACCCATAATCAATAGCACAATGAAACCTCAACCTTGAATCAATACTCGAAAGTTACCAAATCTCAGTGAAACCAGATATAAGTCACCTAACATTTCAAATAACCCGCTAAGCATGGATAGTAGAATTTAAGGCTACAAAATACACAAGAATAGAATTTCACTCACATGCTATGAATCGACAATGACGCATAGATCCTCGTCACCTCACCTATACATCGTATTTAACAACCAAACACGTAGCAAATAAACACATAATACCTATTCCCTCAAGCCAAAGTTAGACACGACACTTACCTCAATTCCCAGGCCACTCACTGCTCAAGTACCGCTTTTCCCGTAGAATTCACCTCCAACTCACTTGTATCTAGTCACAAATAGATTAATACCATCAATTATCGCTAACGAAATCAACTTTAATGAATAATTACAGATTTCCCAAATTTTCTCAAAAAAAGTCAAAAACCGACCCCAGGTCCGTTTGGTCCAAACTCGAGGTTCGGACCAAACTCTATTTACCCATTCACCCCCAAACCCAAATATGTCATTAGTCCCGGAATCCGACCCCAAATCGAGGTCTAAATCCCTAAATTTACAAAACCCTCAATTCTCCTAAAATTCCTAATTTCTACCCTTAAAGAATAAGATTTAGGCCTAGAAATCTATTGTGTGTTGATGGAAATTGAAAAGAATGAGTTTAAGAACACGAACCTATGATTTGGTGTTGAATTCCCACTTCAAAATTCGCCCAAGGTTGAGTTCAAGGGAAGAAAATGTGAAATTTGGAGCAAATCCCGTCTTTGAAGTCCGTTTTAAAACACTTGACACGCCTTCATCGCGTTCGCGAGAGGCATGTCGCGATCGTGATGCACAGCGGCCTAAGGCCTTCGCGTTCGCGAGTCTTTCTACGCGTTCGCGTAAGGAAGATCCCCCCAAGCCTTCGCGTTCGCGACCCAATGGATGCGTTCGCGTAGAAAACATGACTCCCCTCCCCCAGGTCCCTTAAACTATCGCGTTTGCGGGAGACTGATCGCATTCGCGAAGGGTACCACCCCCAATGCTTCGCGTTCGCGACGAGTCCTTCGCATTCACGAAGAAGCAAATTCCTCTGCCCCCATTTTACCTTTCGCGTTCGCGACACTACCTATGCGAACGCGAAGAAGGGCACACCAGAACAACTGCTGCAGCAAAAATCTCAGATTTGCTAAGTGCAAATCACCCCGTAGCCTATCCTAAACTCACCCGAGCCCTCGGGGCTCCAAACCAAACATGCGCACAAGCCTAACAACATCATACGGACTTGCTCGTACGATCAAATTGCCAAAATAACACCTAAAACTACGGATTTAGCATCAAAATCAATGAAATTATCAAGAACACTTAAAGTTACTATTTTCTCAACCGTGGTCCGAATCACGTCATTTAAACTCCGTTTCACACCAAATTTCACAGGCATAGTTTAAATATTATAACGGACCTGTACCGGACTCCGGAACTAAACTACCGGCCCGATACCATCAAAATCAAGCATTAAGCATATACTTTAAAACCATTAATATTTGGAAATTCAATTTTAGTCACAAATTCATTTCTTGAGCTATGGACCTCAGAGTTCGATTTCGGATATACGCCTAAGTCTCATAATTCGACACGGACCCACCGGGACCCTCAAAATACGGATTCGGGTCCGTTTACAAAATATATTGACCGAAGTCAAATAAAATCAACCTTTTATGGCATAATTTCTTGTTTTCATCAACTTTCAACATAAAGCTTTCCGGAAACATGCCCGGACTATGCACACAAATCGAGGAGGATAAATATAAGATTTTTAAGACTTAAGAGCGTAAATTCGAGGTCTAAAACATAAGATGACCTTTTGGGTCATCACATTAGGTGCCATTACGACTAGTTGGATATTGGGTCGTGATATATATATATATATATATATATAGTATAATGTAGTATATATACTAAGTGTATAGTATATAAGCTATATTCGATATAACATTAGCTATATTAAGATATATATATATATATATATATATATAGTATAGTATAATATATAGTATAGTATAATATATATACTAAGTGTATAGTATATAAGCTATAATTCGATATAACATTAGTTATATTAAGATGTTATATATATATATATATATATATATGTATGTATATATAGTATAGTATATATATATGTGTATGTATATATACTAAGTGTATAGTATACAAGCTATATTCGATATAACGTTAGCTATATTAAGATGTCTATATATATATATGTATATATAGTATAGTATAATATATATACTATGTGTATAGTATATAAGCTATATTCGATATAACATTAGATATATTGAGATATCTATATAGTATAGTATAGTATAGAATAGTATATATATATATATATATATATATATA